>JAAKBD010000087.1:0-211213 GCA_012656105.1 Phytophthora syringae
CATGCTTACACGGCTGCAAATAGTTTAAGAGGCGATTTGGGTGTATCAGCGTCAATACAGAATTGATAGAGTTTGTACATCATGTTCACGAACCTGCAACATTCATGGACAACCCGTTTCAAGAACTTATGAGTCCATTTGGTAAAAAATAAAGGCACGCTTAATTGTGACAACCTGGAGACATGTGCGCCTTAAAACACTGAGTAAGACGTCGAAATGTACTGACGGGGACGGGTGGCATTTACTCAGTAAGGCTTTGCTTCGCAAAGGCAGTTGCTGCGCTCCTGCGATAAAAAGATTCCAATTCCTGGCGAGATTCCAATTCCTGGCGAGTTGGAATCTTTTTATCGCAGGAGCGCAGCAACTGCCTTTGCGAAGCAAAGCCTTACTGAGTAAATGCCACCCGTCCCCGTCAGTACATTTCGACGTCTTACTCAGTGTTTGTAAGGCGCACATGTCTCCAGGTTGTCACAATTAAGCGTGCCTTTATTTTTTACCAAATGGACTCATAAGTTCTTGAAACGGGTTGTCCATGAATGTTGCAGGTTCGTGAACATGATGTACAAACTCTATCAATTCTGTATTGACGCTGATACACCCAAATCGCCTCTTAAACTATTTGCAGCCGTGTAAGCATGGCAAGTATGGACTTGTGCAATAGCAGCACAGCCAAGTCTATCTTTGCGATCGCTAAAGCTCGGCGCCGCGCGCTTCCCAGATGCTCCATTGGATTGCAGTACATCACCGTCGGCATCGGTGGATGCATACTCAAGCACTTCTTGCACATCAGCTCGGCTTGTCATGGTCCAGCCGCCCACTGCGTTAGATATGATACGTATGGCGAGATCGCTTCAAGGCCTCGGCAATTGCTTCCGGCGCGGCAGATGTAGCTCGGCGCTAAATTCACCTTCGCTGTGCAACCACATGCTTCTCTAGTTGGCGAAGCGGATACCGAACTCAAGTCTCACTTTGCAACAGCTGGGTCAAATTGAAGCCAAGTCCTGACGCATTTGTGTATCGTGGATTTTTTTCGCGTTGCACTCTACAGTTCCAGCTCCGGTGTTCGGCAACCTTCAGCCAAATCGGTACGAGCATTCACCGTGGCGAATCGCCACAACAGCACCAAGGCGATAACTAATTCGAGCATCGGCTGGACGGCGTCCTTGTTTTCTGCCCAGATGCGGTCAAGCTCGGCCAAAAATGGTCAGCTGCAAAAAGATAATACGGACACAAACTGGCGAGCGCAGCTTGGCGTCTGGTGAAAGCCCCGCGTCAACACTGACACGATAGTCTTGAGTCACGTCACCCAAATGGCAAATGCCATGGCGGCGTTGGAAAAGCCGGAATGGACACTGGCCATCTTGGTCTTCACTAGAGTATCACGCTGCATACGAATGCCAAGACGATGCCGCTTTTTCTTAGTGTGGTTCCGTCTACCAGGACCGAAAATACAGCCAAGTCCCTACTCACCAGCAGCAACTGGCAACCTTCGCGCTCGAGCACAAGAGTCATTTCCAATTCGGCTGGCTACTGCGCAACAGCAAACCGCATCCAGCCTTCTTCACTTTTCCGGTCGCACCGATGAAGATCATTCAATTGGTGCAAGCGGCGATGGCCGTTGCCACGATAACCTCGGCTGCAACTGCGGATATCTCGGTGTCCCAGGCTGGTAGCAACTTCCAACAAGGCACGGTTCAACCTCCCACCGATCAAGTCCTAGGCGGTACAACCTCAAGCAGCGGATCTACCAGTGTTGGCACCAATTCGACCACCGGCAGCAACGGTGCCTACCTGTCTCCGTTCTCGACCGACGAGCCTTCGGACCTCTTCGAGCGCTACGACACGCTGGCCACTTTGGCGCCGATCATCAACGTCGCCGACGACCTGCTCACCAAACCGTTGCCCACGAACAAGTGGTGGGGTAACCTCATCCACACCACCGCTGAGGATATCGACACGGTCGCCAACCCCGCGTGGTCCAACCCGTACGCACTCAAACTACCCAAGGAGGCACCGTACGGCCTGCAAGCTTGCTACTCGTACACGTACCGCAGCATGGCCGACGAGGTGGACGGCGTCGTGAAATACTACTTGCACGCGTTCCACAACGACCTCACGCTTTCAGCGACCGAGTTCGCGTCGGCCAAGCCTGAGTACGAAATCTACTCTTTCAGCGACATGGGCGCCAGCGTTCGCACCTGTGTCTCGGGCAGCGATAGCTGCATGGATTCGTCTCTCGTGAACGGCATGGCGTTCGTATCGGCCACGTACTCCGGCCTCACCGCGAGCATTGAGTCCGACTACGCCATGACAATGGTAGACGACTCGACCGCAGGCAAGTACGTCATCCAACTGCCAAACAACCAGACGTGGGTGGTCTACTCCAGCGACACCAGCGCGTCCTTCTCGATCGACAACAACGGCTTAGCGCTGGTTTCCAGTGCAGCCTACACGGGCACGCTCCGTGTGGCGGTTCTTCCCGACAGCGGCGATCAAAGCGTGTATGACGACTACGCGTCGTGCATCGTGCGCGGTGGCGACGTGTCTGTGGAGTCTCGCACTAGGTACTCGCTGAAGTGGGAGACCGAAGGCAGCGGATGCGATAGCACGGGTCTCTTGCACTTTGCACTGCCGCACCAGGTGGAGGTCCTGGGGATGCCATGACGACGCAGTCGAGTGGGGCAATTGTCCTGCACTCGACCACGCGTGGCCAAATGGTGGGCCAGGTAACCACTTCTTCAAGCTGGGCATTGACCGAAGATGAAGCGGACAACGAGGTGGATTTCTACCCCGCCAGCAAACCTACGGCCGATGTGATCTCCCAGATTGGCCTTCTTGCCACGCTCCAGAGCGACATCGACAGCGACTGGAGCTTGGATACCGGCAGCTGGTACTACAACGGAAAGGCTTACCAGAAGTACGCATCGCTTTGCTTGATGGCCGCCGATAGCTCCGTGGTGGGCGATGATACTACGCTGCTGAGCACCTGCCTGTCAAAGCTGGAGACACTAGTAGAGCCATTCCTGACTAACACGCTTGGCTCTCCTCTTGCGTACGAGACCACTTACAAGGGCATTGTGACCAGCCAGGTCTTCACCGCCAACGACGCAAATGTGGAGTTCGGCAATGGCGTGTACAACGACCACCACTACCACTACGGCTACTGGATCACGGCGTCGGCTATCCTGAAAAGCTGGATCCGTCGTGGTCGGGTATGGCTCAACTGGAGACGATGGTGTGGACGCTGCTCCGTGATGTGGCCAACCCGAGCTCGGATGACACGTATTTCCCCAAGTTCCGCCACTTCTCTTGGTTCCTGGGTCACTCTTACTCGCATGGCGTGACCCCATGGCCGATGGCAAGGATGAAGAAAGCACGTCGGAGGATGTCAACTTCTTCTACGGCATGATGCTGTGGGGTAAGGCGACCGAGAACGAGGCTGTTGAGGACCTGGGAAGTCTCATGCTACGCCTCAACGCGCGTGCAGTTCGCACCTACTTTCTCATGTCGTCGGACAACACAATTCACCCGGCCGAGTTCGTGCCCAACCACGTGACTGGCATTTTCTTCGACAACAAGGTCGACTACGCGACGTGGTTCAGCGCCGAAAAGTACTGCATCCACGGCATCCAGATGATCCCGGTGTCTCCGATCAATGGGCTGGTGCGTACAGCGACGTTTATTCAGGAGGAATGGGACGATATTCTGTCCAAGGAGGCGATTGTCACGGGCGACGACACCACCAACGCCTGGTTGTCTCTGCTGCTCGTGAACCAGGCCGTTATCAACAGCGCTGATGCGCTGGCGAAGCTTGCGACTGCGACCATGGACGATGGTCTCACCCGCTCGTGGGCCTTGTACAATGCCGCCTCGCGTGGCGGCTCCAGTTCGAGCGGTAGTACTTCCACCATTGTCACGCCAAGCACCACCCCGACTGTCACTACCGCAACCCCGATTTCTACGACTGCCACTCCGACCGCAACCCCGACTGTCACTACTGCAACCCCGGTTTCTACGACTGCCACTCCGGTTGTTACCACTGCCACTCCATTTGCTACGACAGCCACTCCGGTTGCTTCGACGGCGACTCCAGTTGCTACTCCGATTTCTGCGACCGCAACCCCGACTGTCACTAGCGCAATCCCGACTGCCACTCCGGTTGCTACTCCACTTGCTTCGACGGCGACTCCAGTTGCCACTCCGATCTCTGCGACCGCAACCCCGGTTTCTACGACTGCCACTCCGGTTGTTACCACTGCCACTCCATTTGCTACGACAGCCACTCCGGTTGCCACTCCGATTTCGACGACAGCCACTCCGACTGCCAACCCGAAAACCGGTGTGACTGCAGCTCCCGCTGCCACGACGGCTCCGGTCGGCTCATGGAAGGATGCGGTGGGGCAGTACTAGGCGCACCGTGCGCTGCCGACAAGGAGCGTCGTCTGTTTTGCAGGTGCCAGCAATGTGCTGCATCGGCACGTCGAGTGGAAACCACTTAGAAAATTGTCCGTGTACTGCGTGTAGAGTTTTCGAGGCACATCATCAACTAGAGCCTCAACTGTTTATCTTTTCGAATACAAAACCATACTCCAGTGTATTTTGCCTGAAAACCCAGCAACATTCATGACCATAACGACAACTTCAACTTCGTTTTCGCCTGAACCGGAAGGGCGATTGCATTTTCACGCCGAAGGCAACAGCGCGACAAGTAAATCGTGTAATGTACACCACATCGATTTAAAAATGACTACCCGTTTTTTTACTGCTACATAAAACAATCTGGAAGTCAATACCAATTTCTAATGACTCTCTTGCCATTTTTATTGTGTATTGCCTGTGTAGTAGATTCATCAAAATGCAGGAGTCCCGACGATCGTCTCTACTGCATGCCGGCGTGAAGCGACCGCGCAATGCCGATCATACCGACAGCGACCATGTGCAAAGGGCGCCCTCTCTCCAGCTCCGTCCGCCGCTGTGAAGAAGCTGCAGCGCGCGTGCCAGGAGCTGCAGCTCTCGAGTCTCCCGCGCGTCATGACTGGGCGCGAGGACGAGCGCGACGAGATCTACACGGCGTTGCGCTCCTCCATCGAGCGGCAGAGCGCCGGCGGACCCATCTACATCAGCGGTTTACCAGGCGCAGGCAAGACGTCCATCGTCAAGGAGGTCATTCGCACTTTGGAGACGCAGCGCGACGCCCACAAGCTGCGCAACTTTGCGTGGGTGGAGGTCAACGGACTGCAAATGCCACGCCCGGACGTCGCGTACAGCGTGCTGTGGAAGGCGTTGCAGCCACCCGAAGAGGGTGCAGAAGAGCAGAAGCCCCAGCCGTCGCGCATCGGCATGGGCGCTGCACGACTGTGTGAGATTTTGCAGCGCGAGTTCCAGACCAAGAACCCCAATCGCCCCATGCTGCTGGTGCTGCTGGACGAGATGGACTTCATGCTGGCAGGAAAGAACCAGGTGCTGTACAACTTGCTGGAGTGGCAGACTTCGGCCGCCGCCAAGCTCGTGCTGGTGGGCATCGCCAACACGATGGACTTGCCCGAACGACTGCCGACGAAGATCCGCAGTCGATTGGGCGGCCATCGCATCACCTTCCCGGCGTACACGAAAGCCCAGCTTGAGAACATCATCCAGCAGCGACTGTTGCAGCTCGACATCTTCAGTGAAGAGGCCGTCCAGATCTGTGCCAAGTCGCTGGCGCACCAGTCGGGCGATGTGCGTCAGGCGCTGTCACTCTGTCGTAAATCCGCCGAGGTGTGTCTGCACCGACTTACGGCGCTGGATGGTGAAGTGGTTCAGGGAGGGAGCTGTTTGTGACTGGAGAGGACTTGCACGAGGCCCAACAGGCGGTGTCCGTGTCGGCGCCCATGAGCCGTCTGCGAGCGTGCAGCAAGTTCGAATGCACGTTCCTGGTTGCTCTGCGCATGGAGGTGCGCACCAATGCGGCACGAGGCGTCAACAAGGTTGGTGCGGAGCTGGAAGCTGTGATCGAGCGCTTTGCAATTTTGTGTAAGACGCATTCGTTCGTGCCGATCCCGCGACTGCGCGGACTGCTCTTCATTTGTGACGAGCTGGAGCGGTCGGGTATGATCCGCCAGATCTCGACGCGCACATCGCGCTACCCGTTGCTGGAGCTACGATGCTCCCACCAGGAGCTCCAGGATGTGTTCCTCACGCACTCGGTCGGGATGCAGCTTATTACGTGAAAAAGCGGCTACACCTATGAAATACTAGTAAAATCCGTGCATGTTGAACTGGAGGTCTTTGCGACGAATGTCAACGTTGAAAACGAAAACTGAAAGGCAGGTTCACTCACCCACGTCACGTGCTTTTATTCGTTGGCATCAACTCTACGACATTTCAGAAACCACCAATATACCAGTAGTAAAAATTGCGTCACGCATACTATCCGTGGTGGACAAGCCGTTAGCACGCCGCTTCCCGATACAGCTGTATTTTTAGCGAATCACAACGGCACAAAAACTAATTATATCCAATAAGGAAAGGCCACTTTTCGATCTTCCCATCGATCTTCCAGCATTTGGAAAAGAAGATGCCACGGACGAAGCCTTAGAGGCAGCCAGCCATGCGTTCTGTTTCGAGCAGGAATGGGACAGCGATGAAGGTGACAATGTCGGCAGTCCCAAGAGTACGTCCAGGTATATTGTCGAAGTGTGGAGCGTGTCTGGCTGGTATGTGCGACTGGAGTCGAAGCAATCGCCGACGAGTACGAACTGATTGAGGGCTAGAGGAATACAACGACGACTTGGGTCGGACCTCCAAGTTAGCGGCCGCGATAGACACGGATCCATTACAGCTGATGCGCGTTTGTTGGATTGAGAGCTCTGGATCGGCGTGAACGGGGTTCTGCTGAGGCGTTGGCTCGGACCTTCACTTGATCCCGAGCTCGTGGCTAGCTGTCGTTTGTTCTGGAGATTGTGGAGGTGCTAAAGGTCTCTGGGGGCGTTTTGTTGCGGAGTTGGAAGCATGACAACGATAGAGATGACAACTTATTTTGACTGTATTAATAACAGGAAACATATTGAAACAATTGAGTAAATTTGGACGTCGACCAGCCGTTGTAGTTGCAGTCACGTCTGGTAGAGTGCCGTACCATGAAGCGGCAAGCGCTTATGATAATGAAAAGACAGTGATCTATCCTCTGACTGAAGAACCCTATACAATATCGGTACTGACTCATTTTATCAGATTAGCTTCGCTTCTCCTGACGCACAGCGTTCAATTTTGCTATTCCTGAAGCCAAATTGGCCTCTGGGGCTCACCAGGAGGACTGCTTTGAAACTACGGCCTCGATTGCAGCCCGTTAGCATAGCATTATCATCTGACGCTGCATTTCTCTTTTCATTGAGGAAAAATCGAGGCGGCTCGAGCACGTTTGGTCGGGTTTCTCAATGAGTTATTCCTTTCTGCAAGCAAGATGCACACCATTCGATAGCTCTTATCACCGGCTTTAAACAGAGCCGATCGCTAAAGCAAATGACGCGCTCAAGTGGAAGAGAAACACCACTGAGTTCGGCTGATTCCCGAATTTGGTGCCCTGGAACCTGATTTAACGGGCTTTTGTACCGGCTATTTATAGTGTATCAAAATCTGACGGGCCTGGAGGTCGAAAAGGCGGTGTCTTCGGGCCTCGATATCTCTGCTCCACTTAATGCAAAAAATCAAGCAGTGCACTGTGAAACAGACTTTCTTTTGATGTATTAATATCTCTTTCCTCAAATGGACCAGTCTATCATCGTGGACCCAAAATTGTATCGGAATCTGTCCACCACGGATACAGGATTTTAACTTAAGCAGAAGGCCACAGCCATTCGATTAGCACCAAAATAGCCAACTCATTAACTGACCAGGTGGGGTATCTCGCGAATCTGCTGCATATGACCCCCAAGCCACAGCACATCCAATCAAACGACTGAAGATTCTTTGGAAAGGGTGGTGTTAAAAAACACCAGAAGTAGAGTGAGAGGCTAACGCCCCTCGCAACGAAGACCAGCTAGAAAGCTGTCAACGACGCAAAGCTGTGGCTCAAGCCGCTACAAAGCCGTACAGGAACCGAAGCAGTGCGCTTAGCCGCCGAAGCCGTACAGGGTGCGGCCCTGACGCTTGAGCGCGTACACGACGTCCATGGCCGTCACCGTTTTGCGGCGAGCGTGCTCCGTGTACGTCACAGAGTCGCGGATGACGTTCTCCAGGAAGACCTTGAGCACGCCACGCGTCTCCTCGTAGATGAGGCCCGAGATGCGCTTCACACCGCCACGACGAGCGAGACGACGGATGGCCGGCTTGGTGATGCCCTGGATGTTGTCGCGAAGCACCTTGCGGTGACGCTTGGCGCCGCCCTTGCCGAGTCCCTTGCCGCCTTTGCCGCGTCCAGACATTGTTCAGTAGATGAGGTTCTTGAGGAGAGGAGGAGGTTGGTCCCAAGAAGGAAATTGAAGAATGAGAGTGGGGAGGAGGGAGCGCAGCGTTTTGGCGCCAAACTGGGACGCACGGCTATATCGCAAAGTTTGAATTGGTGGAAACCTATCCCGTGTTTTGATTTCACGGAGACCTACCCGCCTTCCCTCATTGGTCTCCTCCGCCAAGTGGCGAGGACGGACTGCTCGCCAGTGAACCCTCTTCCATGGGAAGCTTAACGCTTGAGCCTCGCGCGTGCGCGAAGATATAGACAATACTGCTGACAATACGCTCTCCGAAGCTGGAAGGCAGCCAACGGGAGAAACCAATGCGATCGCCATTCATACAAGCGCTGTACGACGGACGCGCCTCTGCTGCAGTGTGCAGCGCACGCAGGAGTGGCGCAAGACCTGAATCCGTGGGCGAACCTGCCTGCGTAAGACGGCAGTACTGTGTGGCGATTGCTTATATTGAGCGGACTTCAAGTGTTTGGGCGCTTATTGGGGCACCTGTCCCTATGAACTCTGTGCTCCACTCGATAGATGGCGGCTGCAACTCCTGGAGTTGAGGCTCCTGCGTATGCGAGTTCGCAGTTAGGCGACAATTGCTGAGACCATCGTGGCGAAAACATCGCGGAGGTAAGCACAACAGCTTTAACCTTAAGCGCTGAAGCTTCGAAACGTCGACAAGCCCGGCAACATCATAGGCAAATTAAAGTAATGAGACTGAAGTTTGACGCCAAATGAACTCACTGACAGGTGACCGGTCACCAAGGGAGTATAGTACAGCTTCTCAATTGCGTTACATGAAGCAAGCTGAAGTTCTTTTAACGGCTCAAACGAACAAGTCCTTCGACACAGCACGTCCCGGATCTGGTACTTTGAAAACACAAGGGTTTCACTTTCTGGCTGCACTGCGAACGTTTCTGCGGTCACTGCAACAGGTGTTCGATGCATTTGTTTGTGTAAAGAGTAGGTTTGGCGTACTGGCATTTTACTCTGCTCAACTGAGACGAGTTCCGAGAAGAAGTCACTCTCGCTCAGAACAAACCACCTACCCTTGCATGCCGGCAATTGATGGACTTTTAGATCAGCTACAGGTTCCTACTCGTTTCAATTCGTAAAGAGTGTTTCTTGTGAAAAGGGTGGTGTTAAAAACACCAGAATGAAGTGTCGACAAGACTTCGTCAAGCCGACAGAGAGTGATCAGACGCGCTCACAAGGGTGAGCACGCCCGATCAGAAGCAAGAGCTTCTCAGTTGCGGACAAGCAACTTAAGAGCGCTCGCCACGGATGCGGCGGGCCAGCTGGATGTCCTTGGGCATGATGGTGACACGCTTGGCGTGGATGGCGCACAGGTTCGTGTCCTCGAAGAGGCCCACAAGGTAGGCCTCGGCGGCCTCCTGCAGGGCAAGCACGGCTGAGCCCTGGAAGCGCAGGTCCGTCTTGAAGTCCTGGGCGATCTCACGCACCAGACGCTGGAACGGCAACTTGCGGATCAGGAGCTCCGTCGACTTCTGGTAGCGACGGATCTCACGAAGCGACCGTACCCGGGCGGTAACGGTGCGGCTTCTTGACGCCGCCCGTGGCGGGGGCCGACTTGCGGGCAGCCTTGGTAGCGAGCTGCTTGCGGGGGCCTTGCCACCGGTGGACTTGCGGGCGGTCTGCTTGGTACGAGCCATGGTGCTTTCTTTTCGAAGTTGTGGAGAACTTGGCGAATTTGGGAATGAAAGTTGGAGGCGGCGGTGCCCCCAAGACTTCTTTCCCGCCCTTTGGTTCCGGTAGAAGACGATAGTTCCGCCAATCAGCTTCGTCCGGGATAAAATGATAAGGTGTCAGCCAATCGGCTTCGAGGAACCGTTCCTTTGAGGAAAAGCCAAGTTAAGCGGGGCTAGGGTCGCTCCGGTTCAAACTTTACAGTGGTCGTCTGTATGAGAGGACGACTTGGCGTGAAATTGCCGTCTTCCTACTCCCCACTCTCATTCTTCAATTTCCTTCTTGGGACCAACCTCCTCCTCTCCTCAAGAACCTCATCTACTGAACAATGTCTGGACGCGGCAAAGGCGGCAAGGGACTCGGCAAGGGCGGCGCCAAGCGTCACCGCAAGGTGCTTCGCGACAACATCCAGGGCATCACCAAGCCGGCCATCCGTCGTCTCGCTCGTCGTGGCGGTGTGAAGCGCATCTCGGGCCTCATCTACGAGGAGACGCGTGGCGTGCTCAAGGTCTTCCTGGAGAACGTCATCCGCGACTCTGTGACGTACACGGAGCACGCTCGCCGCAAAACGGTGACGGCCATGGACGTCGTGTACGCGCTCAAGCGTCAGGGCCGCACCCTGTACGGCTTCGGCGGCTAAGCGCACTGCTTCGGTTCCTGTACGGCTTTGTAGCGGCTTGAGCCACAGCTTTGCGTCGTTGACAGCTTTCTAGCTGGTCTTCGTTGCGAGGGGCGTTAGCCTCTCACTCTACTTCTGGTGTTTTTTAACACCACCCTTTTCCAAAGAATCTTCAGTCGTTTGATTAGATGTAGTTAGCTTTGAATGGCGTGCTGGTAGTAGTTGATGCACATTAACGTGGAACGAGCTTAAGATTGACGACAAGCTGTAGAAGCAAACTTCAATTCCATTTGTACGCGGTTCCCGAAAATGCCAAGCCAGAAGAACTGGCACACGTAGAGTCACGAGTCGAATTCTCGATGCTTGTCAGAAAGTCGTAGGGCAACTTCTGTACCAGTAGTAGCAAAAGATATCTGCGCTCACAGGACTTTCAATTGCAAACTCTATCATTTCCCATGCGAAGCTATAGCTCATCACAACACCGACAACCGCTCACAACTTTTGAGTCTTTGAGCACGACGATCAACAGTAGCAAGACGTCACCGGAAAACTCGATGAATCTCTTCAACGAACTGTAAAATTACCACTCGCTCTTCCGCAAGCTTTCAACCTCTGTGAAGGCTCTTCGCCACTTGATAGGCTAGACTGTAAAGTACATCCGCACACAAACTAGCTGAACATTTCTTGTGAAAGGGTGGTGTTAAAAAACACCAGGGTAGAAAGGAAGTCAACCTGCAATTGCCGCGCTAACGGCAGCAGACTGACGGGTCGTCAGGAGACACTTAAGCCGACGTGAACTTGGTCACGGCCTTCGTGCCCTCCGACACGGCGTGCTTGGCCAGCTCGCCCGGGAGCATGAGGCGCACGGCCGTCTGGATCTCGCGGCTGGAGAGCGTCGACTTCTTGTTGTAACGCGACAGCTTGCCGGCCTCCGAGGCGATGCGCTCGAAGATGTCGTTGATGAACGAGTTCATGATCGACATGCCGCGCTTGCTGATGCCCGTCTCGGGGTGCACCTGACGCAGCACCTTGTAGATGTAGGTCGAGTACGACTCGACGCGCTTCTTGCCGCGGCCCTTGCCCTTGCCGGTCTTGGCGACCGTCTTCGCGGCCTTCTTGGAGGGAGTCTTCGCCATTGCTGCTGAGTGGGGGAGGAGAGTGGAAACTGCTTTTACTGCACGAGTCAAATCTCGGAATGACCACCTCAATGCCCCTCGCTTTTTTCCCGCGCTCAAAACATTTGGATAGGAGCCGTCCGGCTGGAAATGATTGCTTCTTTTCGTTTGGGCTCGCTTGGCGAGGTTTGATTGGCGGAACCCTCAGGGCGATCTCTCATTGGCGGAACCGCTCGACTTCTTACCCGTTGGTGTCAACCACACTACCTGATACGTGCCACACCATTTCGTGTGCGGACACACAGATCTTCAACGGTCAAGCCACGCGGCTAATACTCGAGCTCGAAGGGAAAAATCCTAGCCAGACCGAAGCAGCGACAATGAAGTTGGCGGCGAGCCAGGACACGCACGGCGCCGGGGGCGACTCGGGTCGAGGTGGCTCGTCCATGACCATCTCGTCCGTCATGGCGGACATCAAGGAGAAGTTCAAGAACGACGAGGAGGACCAGGGTACGCCGAAAGATCACTGCTCGGAACTCGCCCTTTGAGGGCTCCCCTCTCTCAGAGGCGCTCCCCTGTTGCTACAGGCCACTAACAATGTGTGTGTGGTGTCCCCCTCTGTGTCTGTGCTCTCAGTGTCGCCGTTCCAGGGTCTGGACAAGGCCACGGTGCTGCAGGAGACCAAGATCTTCTCCGACGCCAACATGGTGACGCGCCACCCCAAGAAGTGCTGCCAGCTGATCACCAAGCTGCTGCACATCCTCACGCAGGGCGAGCCCTTCACCAGCGCCGAGACCACGGCCGTCTTCTTCGGCGTCACCAAGCTGTTCCAGTCGAAGGACGCCAATCTGCGTCGAATGATGTACCTCTTCATCAAGGAGGTGGCAGAGGCCACTGCCGCTGACGAGGTACAACGCACTCGGACACATGCAATCGACTAGGAAGGTAGAGAGGAAGCTGGAGGAAGCTGACGGGTGGTGGGTGTTCTGCTGTTATCAGGTGATTATCGTGACCCAGAGTCTGACCAAGGACATGAGCTCCGACGTGGATCTGTACCGCGCCAACGCGATCCGAGTGCTCTGCCGGATCATTGATGTACGTTCTGTCCTGGCTGTACTGCACAGGAGGTGTTGCAGTTTCTGATTTTATTGTGCCTAATTGGTGTATGTAAATCGTAGGGCTCCATGTTGAACGCTATCGAGCGCTACATTAAACAGGCTATTGTGGACCGCAACGCCCTGGTGGCCAGCTCTGCGCTGGTTTCTGGCATTCATTTGATTAAGAATAACCCAGACATTGTGCGTCGTTGGGTGAACGAGGTGCAGGAGGCCGTTAACTCCACGAACGACATGGTTCAGTACCACGGCGTTTCGCTGCTTTATCAGATCCGGCAGCACGACAAGCTCGCAGTGTCGAAGTTCATTACGCAGCTTCAGAAGACCAACCTGCGCTCCAACCTTGCGACGTGCCTGTTGATCCGTTACACGGCCACTCTTCTACGCGAGAACGCAAACGGACAGGATGCCGCGCCGCTATATGCATTTTTGCAGAAGATGCTGCGCCAGAAGAACGAGGTGCGAAGGCGTCAATCTCAAAATGGCCGTGAAACGGCTCAGTTGAACTAACGTGTGCTATTGTTATTGCAGATGGTCATCTACGAAGCTGCGAAGGCTCTTTGCGCGTTACCTGTGGATGCACGTGACCTGACACAAGCCATCGTCGTGCTGCAGTTGTTCCTGGGCTCCTCGAAGCCTACTCTCCGTTTCGCTGCTGTGCGGACTCTCAGTCACGTGGCGTTGACGCAGCCCATGCTGGTGACTCGCTGTAACGAGGACATGGAGGCGCTTATCTCCGACTCGAACAGGTCCATTGCCACGCTGGCGATTACGACTCTCTTGAAGACTGGTACGTGCTAAGTATGCGATTGTGCTAGTTGTTTCAAGATCGACTGAATGAACGACGGTTGCGATGTAATGACATTAGGTGCCGAATCCAGCGTGGATCGCTTGATGAAGCAGATCTCCACGTTTATGGGCGAAATTGCCGACGAGTTCAAGATCGTTGTGGTGGAGGCCATCAAAAATCTATGCGTGAAGTACCCGCAGAAGCACCGCGTGCTGCTGAACTTCTTGGCCAACTTCCTTCGCGAGGAAGGGGGCTACGAGTTCAAGAAGACGATCACGGACGCTATTCTTTTCTTGATTGATCGCATCCAGGAGTGCAAGGAAACCGCTCTCCTTCACCTGTGCGAGTTTATTGAGGACTGCGAGTTTACGCAGTTGTCCACCAAGATATTGCGGGTTCTGGGCCAGAAGGGTCCGACCACGTCAGCACCAGCACGGTACATTCGTTTCATCCGAAACCGCGTCATTCTGGAGAACGCACCCGTGCGCGCTTCGGCTGTGTCGGCCCTGGCTCAGTTTGCGATCCGTGTGGCGTCGCTCCGAACCAGCGTGTCATCCCTGCTGCAATGCTGCAAGCTTGATGATGACGATGAAGTTCGTGACCGTGCTACTATGTACCTTTCCATCCTGGAAGGCGACGAGACGATTAGCCGCACTCTTCTTGTTGACGACTTCCCCATGAGCGTTACGGCCCTTCAGAGATCTATTGACCAGTATGAGCTGCGTCCGGCGGAGGGTCCACTTACATTCGAGGCTCTGCCGCACGTTGAAGTTGTAGAAGATGTCGCTGAAGCGAACACGGATGACGTGGAAGCTGACAACGAGGCTGCTCAGCCTGATGTGGCACCTGAGCCTCAAGACGTTGCGAAGGAGCTGTACACGGTGCGTTCCGTACTATCTTGATCGGTCATTGGTCTCTACTAACGTTGATTGGGCTAATTCGTACAGATTCCGGAATTTGCCGAGCTTGGTGCACTTTTCCGTTCCTCGAAGCGATTGGAGCTTACGGAGGCCGAAACAGAATACGTCGTCAGCTGCACGAAGCACGTGTTTGCGCACCACATTGTGCTTCAGGTACGTTAGTGTTGACCAAGCTGATAGATCCAATCGCTTTTCTGACGATCTTCACGTGCATGCCAACAGTTCAAGGTGCTAAACACTGTGAGCGACCAGCTTCTCACGAACGTAAACGTTGGGTTCGTTATGGAGCCAGAAGAGGTGTGGCAGGTCAACTCGGTCGTGCCTCTGGACAAGCTTGCATACGGCAAGACGGGCTCGTGCTACGTCTGTCTGCAGTATGCTGGTGACGGTGTTTATCCCATCGTTCAGCTTGCCAACGTTGAGGTGCGTTAGCAGTGGTGCTGATTAATTATCGTTATTGTATGTAGTGCTGATACTCTTTTGTACGCAACACAGTTAAAGTTTAAGGTCCACGAGGTGAACCCGTCGTCTGGCGAAGTCGAGGATGATGGCTTCGACGAGGAGTACCCGATGGAGGACATCGAGGTTGGCGCGGCGGACCTGATGGCTAAGGTTTCCGTGAATGACTTCCGTTCTGCGTGGGAACACATTGGCGACGGCGCCGAGGTGAAGGGCAGCTACGGCCTCAAGTACAAGAGCCTCGTGGAAGGCGTGGCGGCTGTTATCGAGAATCTTGGCATGCAGCCCTGCGAGAACACGGCTGTGCCGCAGCCTAAGGCTAAGGCCCATATTCTGCTTCTGTCAGGCGTGTTTGTTGGTGGCGTCAAGGCGCTGGTGAAGTCGAGAATATCGTTGGATGAACAGAGTGGCAGCATGATCCTGCAGGTATGGGCGCGTTGGAAGATAGGCCTAGTGGTTAGTCATGTTCTTACTCTTCTTGGTGCGTTTGTGTAGATGGCTGTGCGCTCGGAGGCCGAGGAGATCAGTCAAACCATCATGGACTGCATTAGATAAGATGACTGCGGTCATTGTTCGGTAAGCCCGGCGGTCTTGTCCATCAGGCGAGTGAGATACAACTGCTCACGGGTCGGAACATCAGCGAGCGTTGTGCTCGATGGAGATGAGGATGAGCAGCACAATTAGCGAGGCTATAGTAGATGCTGCAATCGCAACTCCCGTCAAGAACAAATGGACAGTGTTTGTAGTTGATTCATCCCTATGATTGCATCCATTTACGACTGCGAAGTGACATCTAGCAGACCTTCCGACCATAGCCGTAGGAGCATTCCACGCACGGCAGTCTCGTCACTTGCTGCCTCTGCGAGCTCATCAATTGCCATGCCAGGGACGATAGCAGACGACGCATACAGCTTCATGAGTGCTGGTGCCAGCTCTCCAGGGAACACAATACTTTTCGGCTGAGGCGGTATCTGCCCAAATGCTGCGCTCATGTCGTCCTCCTCGTCATCGCTCTCGTCACCATCCTCCTCGTTGTCTCCGTCGCCACTGCCGGCCTCAGCAGCATCGTCCTCTTCATCCTCGTCCTCATCACCTGCTTCACCGTCGCAAGTGCATAAGCCCATGTGATGCCGCCGACAATTGTGCAGCGAGTAGTAAACGGCAACAAAAGCTTCCTTGGCTTCATCTTCACCCACGGACAAACGGATGTGCGAGCGATTCTTGAAGCGAATGGCAGTGTTGCTTTCAAGCGGACTAGGGCCCGTTTCGTCGTCTGTCTTGCTCTCAGGCTCCGTCGGCGGAGGCAGACGGTTCGCAAGTACATCCAGAGCAGCTTCATCCGAAGCCTCCTGCAAGTCCTTTGCACCCACGTACGTAGCTAGCTGAGCCACCAACTTCCTGCACGCCGCAGCAAAGTCCTTAGCCTTGCCTGAGTCACTTGGGAACTGTGTGCCCACGTACTTGAGGTAGCCAACCGGGAGCCCTTTACGGAAAGCGACATCCGAGTCAAAGGCATGGCGGATGATACGCGGCAGCGCAATCTCCAAAAAGTTGGCCCACGTGTTGTGCTGGTATACGGAGATCGTCACGTGCGTCGAGAACTGTTCCTTGTCTGTGCATGCCTCATGAATGACGCCACGTGGGAAGTAGAGCAGGTCGCCTTCCTCCACCGTAATCTCCATCCACGGCTCACCAATCTGGTCCTCCGCCAAATCCGAGCTGTGCTCGCCTGCCAGCTCCACAATCGGATGATAAAGCTTCCACTTCTTGCGTCCCTGCGTTTGCAGCACGAAGACTTCTACATCATCGTGGTGCGGCGCCAGCGCCTGAGAGTTCGCAGGGGTTAGGTACGCGCTAGCACCCGCCAGACCACCGAAAACCTCTTCGAAGGCAGCGTTGAGCTCGTACAGTCCATCCGCGTAGCGCTGCGGCTGGTAGAACTGGCAGCTATAGCCCTTGTCCAGCAGACTGGCCACCTGACGACTCGTCGCGACACCGTTGGAGTCTTCTCCGTCAAAGTTCTCGCGCTCCGAGTTGACGTATCGGCAGACCGTCAGGTCCTTGCCAAACGCCATGCCGTTCGACTGCTTCTCAATGACACTGAGCATCTTCTTGCGCGAGAACAAACCGCTGCCGAACAGCTCGCCCTTCTCCGCATTGCGCACCAGCAGCGGCTTCTTCTCAAAGTGCTCGGCCAGGAACTTGTCCAGCGACATGCCGCCCAGCAGCTTGGTCAGCGTCCTCTCCGCCCACTTGTGGCTCCCTTTCTCGCTGTCCACAGCCGCTTTTTCCTGTGCAGCTGCTGCAGCCTTCGCCTCCTCCTTCCGCTGCTTCTTGTTGGGCGCGGGCGTTCCGTCGGCGCTGCGCTTGCCCCGCCGCGCGCTCTTCTTGGTGCGGCTCATGGCTTCCAGTCGAATTGTGTCGTTAAAAAAGTGTATCCAATCGGTTTGAAGAGGTACATGTGTACGCCACGCTAATTAGTGTAACCGCTATGTAACGGTTCGGCTGCCGTCGTTTGCGCGGTCGCTGGGTCGGACCGCGGCCAGTTTGGCGCATTGGGAGAGAGCGATCATGGCGGAGGGCGGAGCACAGGCGGCCAGCGCCGCTGCAGCAGCCGACCACGCGTCTCCATCGACTTTAGGGCCGCATAGTAGCGCTGACAGGTAGGTCCACGTCCTTATTGCAGCTACTTTCTTCTTATATCGGAGCTAACACAGCGATAAATACGGTTAAATGTTTGTTCCAGAGCCCCCAAGAGCGAGGAAAAGACGCAGGAAACGCAAAGCCAAGCGGAGATGACGCGTGTGCGAGAGAAGCTGGATAAGGCGCGCGCTCGAGTGGGCGCTTTGGTGGCGCAGATCCCCACGGGTCGCGCGTACGACTCGCCGCCCGACGCGTCGGACGAACCGGTGTACGACGCGCTGGAGAAGGCGTACAACGCAGCCTTCTTGGTGCACTCGGAAGGCGCTGAGGTGGAAGCAGAGGAGCCCGTGGCTGGACGAGGAGACGCAGTGAGGTACAGGGCAGCTTCTCAGTGTGGGTTTCTTTTTGACGTCCTGACTGCTAACCCGTCCTGGCGGATTTTGTGTGTGGCATACAGAGTTGCAAGTGGTGATAAGGAAGATTCTACTGTAAAAGATGCGGGGGAGGTTGGTGCTAGGTGGTAGCTGGGTGAATTGGTGGGGTCTGACGTTGATGCTGATGTATTTGCAGAGGGAAGGGAAGGAGGAGCCCACGTAAGTTTATTTTTCTGTGTGGAGCTTGAAGCTGCAGTTGCTTTATAATGACAACCGTTTCTGCGTACAGGCAAGTCGGGACGCTGAAAAGCATGTGTCTGTCAACAATTAAGCAGAATTCTGAAAGCGGTGCTCAAGGAGTGTCGCGGGACACGAGCGTGACAAATGATGTTTCGGCGATGGCAACTACGGCGTCGCCACCACACTCACCGACGTCTGTACCTAATCGAACCTCAAGTGAAGATGGGTTCGTGTCGACGCCAGAGGTAAAACGAGATCATCGAGACGTGAGAATGAAGCCCGAGGATGCCGAAAAAGCCAGGGTGGAGAGACCCGACCATATTTCTCTAAAGGAGTTCCTCATATCGGAGCTGGAGGTGTATTGTTCCCGATTACTTGAGCGAGGGGGCCCGACGAATGGGTCATCCGACGTCAGGGATCTTGCAGGGGTCACCGGTCTTCAGCTGTATCAGGACCATGAGCGAGCTCTTATGGATTTTGATGACGAGTGGAAAAGGTGAGACTCAGTTCTGGATGTTTTGTTGTAGTATTTTTACTGAGCATTTCTGGATCCCAGATCTCATGCTAATACTTACCCAGGATATGTTCAAGAAGCGCATGAAGAGCTTCCAGTGTTTCCTTCAACCATTAGTACCAATCCATTTCAACAGGATGCTGCTGCTTCGACAAATGGAAACAATTGGACAGCACTATTAAGCGGAGTCAAAACTTCCGGCACGAAGATGGCGCCATATTTTCAAGAAAAGAATGCTCAAGAGGACAGCGAAGCTCTATTCGATACGTACAAGCGAGGGGCGAATGGTGTGGTTGTCGGAGACAGTTGTCAAAAGGAGCGACTGAAGGTGAGCCCACACTGCAGTGATATCTTCAGCCTGTTCGCAACTAATTCGTTGACGTCGTGCTTGTGCACATATGTATGGCCAGATCAGCGAATTTATGGCACAGATTGCGTCTAGCCAAAATACCTCAGCATTTTATGTTGTAGTTGCTGCCGGATCCGACCTCGCACAATGGGAAGACGCCATGTTGTCAAACCAGCTTATTCAGCTGTATCCGTATTGGGGCAGCAAGGTAGATCGACGGAACTTGCTGCAGCTGCTGAGTAACGAGTACTTTTCCTGCCGCAACGTATCAGCCCATGTGCTGCTCACCAACTACGAAGTTTTCATGGAGGATATCGCGGTGGTTACTTCGTTACAGTGTCAACTCAGTGTCATTGATATTCCTGAACAAGCGGCTGATCAGATAACTGCAATTTGGCCTCAATTGCTTTCACTTCGGTGTCGGCAGCGCTTGCTGCTGTGTCGGTCTGGATTTGAGATCGACGCTCGAAAGCTGCTGCACTTTTTGGTGTCTGAGCTGTTCAGTTCACGGAGGAAATTACTGGTAAGCAGCGAGAAAAGGGATATGCGGCAGTCTTTGTGACGTCCTGACATATTTTTTTCCTTTGTTGGTGTTTGCGTAGGCATGGAATAGCGCTGCACTTCACATTGACCAAATTCGCAACGTGTGTGATGTCGTGAAAGCATTCACGTTAATTTCGAACTCGGACGCTGCTCGTGCGTTTATTTCAAAGGTGGAGTCTTGCACTAAGGTGAATTGTGAGCGCGAGATAGCTGCTCTGAATACGCTTGATAAGCAAGGCATTGTGAGAGCAATCGAACCATCAATTGTGGTGCCGGTGAGGCGCGTATTGAGCAAGAGGTCACGCAGCCGTGTTAATGGGCACATCCCTGCCAAGGTGAGATGCATCGACGTCTTTTGACTGATTGTGAGATACTAAAATGCCATTCGTTCTATGTACGTATAACCGATGATAGGGCAAGCTTGCTGTACAAGATACAATTTCGAACCCGATTGAATTGCAGCTTACAACACAGGCGCCAACCATTCTTCCCAAGAAACGATCCGAAAGTGATCGCGCGAATCGCTCTCGACAGCGAATTGGCCGTTGTGGAAAATGTGCCGGATGTTTGGCTGAGGACTGCATGAAATGCGGTCACTGCCAGGACATGAAGAAGTATGGTGGGCCAGGTCTTCGCAAGCAGTCTTGCAGAACTCGCAAGTGCTTGAACCCTAAGATATGGGGTTATGCAACTAGAAAGAGGAAGCGCAGCAAGACGAAACGTGTCAGCGATCCCCACAAACCAGAAAATAGTGTGAAAGGTGACTCCGATGACGATGCTGCTGCTGCCTACTCGTCCGTGGAAAGTGATGGCGAGTCTGTGTCTACAGCCACCTATGGAATCGGAGACTCAGACGATGAATCGCTTCGCTATTCTGATGCTACGATGGATTCTCCCCGTGACTTGTTGCTACCAGCGAGTGACACGCGTTTGGACGACCACCTGTCTCTCAGCGATCTGAGCTCTCGATCTGCGTCAACACGGCAGCGTGTAGTGCGATGTGGAGAATGCGAAGGTTGCCACGCCCCTGATTGCATGAAATGCCCCCACTGTCTTGACATGAAAAAATACGGGGGCCTGGACTTCGAAAGCAAACGTGCAAAGCTCGCAAATGCAACGCTCCCAAGATCGTGGTGCTGAATAAGGCTAAGGGCGGCCATGATCAGTATGTGGATGCGATGGGGAACGTTGTGTGCAGCGGGCTGAATGATAGCGCTTTCCCGGGCTTCTATGAGGCATCTGACACTCCTGATCATCCTGAATCCCCTGAGCCCGTCAGCGTCTCGTCAAAAGCCGTAAAACGTTCGGAGACACCGCCAGTTATCCAGGAGTGTGAGCTGTTTGTGAAGCCTCAATTGATATTCTCGTGCAAGAACTGCGCTGCGCGTTTCAGCTCGACGCTCTTGCTCAATTTTCACGACCGTGTAGAGCATTCACTGTCAGCAAGGCAAAACAAACTTGTTCCGACAGCGTTCGAACGTATGGCAAGCCGCTTACTCACGCATCCGACCTATCAAAGCGCCATTCTTAGCGCTCAGCCCAAACATCCTCATGGAAGCACGAGCAACTCAACATTGGGCTATGCGAAACTTCAGGTAGGCCATGATTTGTGCTTGCTCGTCTTGCTCGCTACTAACAGTGTTTTTCCTTTTCTGAACATGCAGGGCCAGAATTTCCAGTATTTCTTCATGGAGCCGCTCGTCGTCCTTGGACGTATGGAGGTTCGTTGGCGCAAGTTGTACAACGATCTAGGCGTTGATAATCTCAAGGGACTGTCTGGCGGTGATGTGAACTGCCACGTGGGCAACGACAGTATGATTGCCACGATGCACGCCGTGATCTCGTGGGACGCTGGCCTTGGCAGCTTCGTGATCGAGTGCTTGAGTCTCCGGTCTCCCATCTCGGTGAATGGCCGCGAAATCAGCTTCTCGTCGCCACCAGCAACGCTGAGCAGCCGCAGCTTGGTGCAGATTGGAGCGAGTGTGTTCTACTTCTTGCTGCCGAAAGCGAAGCCAATGGCCACCCCAGCAATTCCAGCCACTGCTCTCTTGCACGCCTAAGCAGATGAATCACAAAAGGGGCCACTATAAGCCGCGCAATGCGCCGCTCACGAAAGAACAAGTCGGAAGTGAATTGAATAAGAAAAAATGGCACGTTGAAGTGGTAACAGGTCAGAATGGTAATTTCCGGTTGCCACGATTTCTTTGCGTGGGTTTATTCTCTTCGACAGGTCTCTTGGATGGTTGGCTCGAACGGGCTTTTGCAACGGTCCTCTGGGGCTCCACACTCGGATCTGTCCCCCAGCAGCACATTAGACACAGCACAAGATGGTGGTCGCAGGCATTGACATCGGCACGACGCACGGCTGCGTGGGCGTGTGGCACAACGGCAAGGTGAACATCATCGCCAACGACCAGGGCTTCCGCACCACCCCCACCTACGTGTGCTTCGAGGGCGAGGAGGTGATCGTGGGCGACACGGCCGTCAACAAGCTGCCGTCGCACGCCGAGAACACCATTTTCCACCTCAAGCGGCTGCTGGGCAAGAACCACGCGGACGTTTCGGACCGCGACTTCGTGAAGCAGTGGCCGTTCAGCGTCACGGCCGGGGCCGAGGGCGTCGCCCAGGCGGAGACCCAGCGCAACGGCGAGAAGCACCCCGTGACCCCGTGGAGTTCATGGCGCTGCTGCTGCAGAACCTCAAGGAGCTGGCCGAGGACTTCACCGGAGAGAAGCTCGAGCACGTGGTCATCAGCAAGCCCGCACACACGGACGAGTCGTACACGGAGCTGCTGGACGCCGCTGCGGCCAAGGCCGGGGTCAACGTGCTGACGTACCTGAGCGAGCCGCTGGCCGCTGCCATTGCCTACGGCCTGGACGAGGCCTCCAACAGCGACAAGCCCGAGTACGTGCTGGTGTTCGACATCGGCGGTGCCACCCACGACGTGACTCTGCTGAACGCCGACAAGGGCCTGTTCGAGGTGGTGGCCAGCAAGGGCAAGGACACGCTGGGCGGTGAGGACTTCACCGCCGCCGTGTTCGAGCACTGCGCCAAGGCGTTCCTCCGCAAGACCAAGCTGGATGTCAAGAGCAACCAGAAGGCTTCCAGCCGTCTTCGCATTGCGTGTGAGACCGCTAAGCGCTCGCTGTCCACGCAGACGCAGGCCAACATCGAAGTGGACTCCTCATGGAGGGCGAGGACTTCTCCTCAAGCTCTCGCGCCCGCGCTTCGAGGAGCTCATCGTCGACTACGTGCACGAGACGATCACCGAGATCAACGCCATCTTGGAGGAGAACGACCTCGAGAAGGACGACATTGAGCACATCGTCATGGTCGGTGGCTCCACCCGCATCCCGCTGGTGCACACCCTTGTGACCAAGTTCTTCGACGGCAAGAAGGTGCTCACGCAGCTGTCCCCCGATGAGGCTGTTGCGTACGGTGCGACCATTGAGGCGTCTGGCCTTGCGGAGCTCGTGGACGTCCCCGAGCCTGAGAAGCCGCTCAACATGGTGAACGTTGTGCCGCTCAACCTGTCCCTGGCTTTGGCCAACGGCAGTGTGTCGGAGCTCATTCAGCGCGACACTGTGCTGCCGGCCACCGCCACCGAGCTCTTCACGACCTCGGAGGACAACCAGGAAGCCGTTTTCCTGCAGATTTACGAGGGCCAGCGCCTCATGGCCAAGGACAACACCCTCGTGGCGCAGCTGAGCGTGTCGGGCATCACCCCGAAGGCCAAGGGCGACGTCGAGATTGAGGTGAGCTTCACTGTGAGCACCAAGGGCGTCCTCACAGTCACCGCCTCGGAGCGCAAGGCCGGCAACAAGTCGCTGGACGTGACGCAGGACTCAAGCGCTTGACACCCGCCGACGTCGCAGCCATCGTCAAGAAGGCCGAGGACGCCGCTGACGAGGACGACGAGCTGCTGGGAGAGCTGGAGGATGCCGAAGAGGCCGCCGAGCTCGAGGCTGCCGCCCCGGCCGTCGAGGCTGCCAGCGCCCCCGCCGTGACCGTTGTGCCCACGCAGGACCTAGACTAAACTACAAATCACTAATCACTTGCAACCCACACAATGCAAGACACGTATTTGTCCAGTCTATCGACTCCATTTTGCATTGACTGACACCTTAGGCCACGTACTTACCCGACTCAGTATCTGAGTCTTCGGCTCAGACTCAGCCTTCTGCGACTCTATTGGCCAAAAATAAATAATCCAACAGCGCTCTCAAAAAGACAACAAGAGCCAGGCAGACATGGACGACGTCAAGTCCGCCGCGGACGCCATGAACGTACGTGCGTCTCGCGCCTCCGATCTCTTCCTGGGGTCTTTGTCTTCAATTCCGTCTTCTCCATCTTCTAATCCACGTTTCTCCTGCTTTCCACGGCTCTTTGTGACGCTCAGGACCGAGGCGCCGACTTGGACTTTGGTAAGACCGCGTTATTACCCGGAAATACCCGCAAACTGCCTGCTGACAATGCTTTTAATGACTACAGAAGTTTCGGTAGTCGAAGGTGATGAGCTGGAGGACGGACTCATGTCCCCGAAGGCTCGAGACACCCTCATGGGCGCCAAAAGTGCAGCGTACGATGAAGACGGCAAGCCGACTCGCCCCATGGGACTATGTGGATGCTTCTCCTTGGCTTACTACCAACCGGTGCGTGGCTACTTATTATTTAGTGCTAGAAGGGATGCATTGAGATGTCTAATATGTTTTTGTTGTTGTAGTACTTTGACGTCGACACAGCGGACGTCCAGCAGCGGCTGATGCGGGCTCTGGTGCCGTTCAAGAAGGACCCGACGTTCGCAGAGCTGGCGCTGAAGACCCCGATGCTTACGGCCCGTTCTGGCTCTCGACGACGCTCATTTTCTGCTTGGCGTCGTGCAGCAATGCGGCGTCTTTCTTGGACTACGAGGGCGACACCGACGAGTGGTCGTACGACTTTAGCCGGCTGGCGTCGGCGTACACTCTCGTGGAAATTTTCCTGTTGGGCTTACCCATGCTGATCTGGCTTGTGGGAAAGTACTTTCAAGTACCCATGACGCTGCTCTTCCTCGTGTGTCTGTACGGCTACTCCTCCCTCATGTTCATTCCTGCTGCGGTAAGTGTTGTTGTTTTTAATTGTCGATCAGGTTTGAGCTACTAACGCACAAATCTCTTGTTCACAGATTTTGTGCATTTCTCCACTCGACGGTATGGACTGGGTAGTGATGCTAATGGCGATGGCGTGGTCTCTCTTCTTCTTGTTGAACAACCTTTGGCACGTCATTTCGGAACACCTGACGAAGGAGAAAATGCTGCCAGTGCTGGCTGTCATCAGGTACGCACATTTAGACCATTTGTAAATTGAGGAGACGTTGGCCTGGGGAACTAATCCGTTGTGGTTTTTACTTGTAGCGGCGCGCACATGACCTGGGCCATTCTGATGAAGCTGCTCTTCTTTAGGTGACGGAAACAGCCATAACCTGCGTAGGCAACCGGACAAAACCATCGTATTGTTGTTCTCTTTGTTCAATTGCTGCACCATTTCGTGCGTTGCATTTTACCCAATGATGCAAGTGACGTCAAAAACATTCCATGACATATAAGCGGCCCAAAACATCTAGACGCAGCAGCATGCCTACACGATCTGGATCTCCTCATCGTCGCTGTCCAGGCCCATTCCGCTCTCGGCATTCAGCATCATTTCGCGCTCTTCATCTGTATGTGTAACCAACTCCTCGAAGTCAATATCTTTGCCGATAGTCTTGGGTTGGTCGGAGCGATTCCTGAAAAAAGCAGTTTAGCTATCAATTATAGATCCACCACCAGCACAGCAAACTCACTTGAGAAAAATTGCAAGTCGGACGTACTGCACCGCATTGCGTAGTGCCAGCACCGAGTCCGCCGCAACTTCTTCCAACTCGCCCAGTACGCCTTCCTCATTGAAGTACATGGCTACAGATACCAGACTCATGACTGCATATACACACAAAAATTGTTCGTAAGGTCACACCCCACCAGTCCCTGAACCTGCAACTCAACGCACCCAACGCAACGATGTCGAAGATGTTGCACCACTTGTGCCAGAACCGCTGCACACACACAAATTACCTCGTAAGACACTCGGCAGCACCAGTACATGGAGCATAATCTCTTGCTCACCCTCTTGAACGCCATCATACGTAACAGCACTTCAAACACCAGCAACGCGCTCACTGTGATCTCCAGCGAGATAAAAACCACAGACGACGGGCTAAAACAACATGCCAGCGTTCATTAGACCCCGTAGCCAATAAGTCCCATCCCCAGCACTCTCCAGCCTACATTTTCCAATTGTTCATGCCGGTCTATAATTGCCACACACACAAGAGACCATATAACCAATGAGTTGCATGCATTTTAATGCAAAAGGCACGAAAATCGCTCACCCAGACGAGGCAGACGAGGCTCGAGGCGATCATGAAGAAGTACACGAGGCGGTAGAAGCTGGAGAAGTAGAGGCGGCTGGACACCGTCATGAGGTACTCCTTGCAGCCGATGTGCGACGCCCCATGCGCCGCGGGAGCCTTGGAGGGCGCCGACAACCGCGCGTACCCCTTGGACTGCATTTGCTAGGCAGTAATGAGAGAGATGGTCTCTTTCTGATCGGATATACGATTGGCGGAAATGGAGACGAGGATTGCACCAATCAGAGGACAAGTCGCTGGCTCGAAAGGCACCAAGATGTGGATCAGACAAGCGTTGTCGACGACAGACGACAAGCAAAATGTAAGTCAGAGCAAAATGAATTGCGACCTCGTATCCTGATCGGTGCAAAAAGTGTCGTTGCTTTTGGCTAAGTGGCCGACTATCGAGGTCATTTCGACCACCTTTTTGAGCATAGAGCGAAAATCATGCCGTAATCCAGGTTGTGTTACAGGTTGAAGTTGCAGTGAGAGGGGGATACCATGGGAAGGTCAGGTTCACGACAACCTCGTGCGAAGGCTTGATGGGACTCTAAAATCAATTTGCAATTTGCTTCGTCTGGTGCATTTCGCCCAGGACTTCATCGGGAAACGATGCACTTCCGCCTCGCCTCCGTTCTGCTCGCCGCATCGGCGATCCTCGCTTCGGTGCCGACATCGACGGCCGAGTCCATTTGCACGCTTAGCGACTCCGAGACCTGTGCCATCGAAAGCCTCATACCTTCCGACGACGACGGCAGCGTCCTCATCTACCCGGGAGGCAACACTCGCTGTGCTTTCGACGACTACCAGGACTCGGTGACGTCGTTCTCCACTAACTCGACGTTCTTCTTTCAAGTGTTTCCAAACGCCGATCTGGACAAGTCCAACTTAATGATCTTCTTCCAGGGTGGGGGTGCCTGTGCAGATGAAGACACCTGTGCATTCGGATTGCAATGCTCACTGGGGGCCAGCGCAACGTTCACGACCGCTGCAACTGCAAGCAGTGCAGGAGTTCTAGACCGGTCGATAACGGACAACATGTTCAAGGACTGGAACGTTGTTTTCATCCCGTACTGCACTGGTGACATCCACCTTGGCAACCGAGTCACAGCTGCCTACGAGAGCGGCATCGAAGTGCTGCTGGGCAACTCGCAGTGTCTTGGACTGGACTACCCCATGCACATGAACGGGTACAACAACACCATGGCGGTGCTCGACTGGGCTTTGAAAAACTACCCGGAGGTCGACAACCTCATCGTCGGCGGTGAGAGTGCTGGGTCGCTTGGAGCTCAAGTGCACAGTGCCAAGATTGCTGAAATGTGGGACGTTGACGCCAAGGAGACGAGGTTTTCCGTGCTGGCGGACAGCTACGTTGGTGTCGTGCCGGAGGACAAACCGGCGGCTGAGCTTCTGGTGTATTATGGAGCGTGTACGAACGATTTCGGCTTGACGGAGGACGTTGTAGCAGCTTGTGAGGCTGGCACAGCTTCCACCATTGAGATGATTGAAGCGGTGCTTGAAGCACAACCGGAGGGCAATTGGCTGTTCATCGACAGCAAAGGAGACAAGACCCAACGGTATTTCTACGCTCTTGTTGATCAAGGCATCTTGGGCTACCCGTTCTCGGATCTAATCTCCGAGGACGACTTCTTCTCGAACATGAGTGCGATCTTGGATGCGTACCAGGCGGTGAGCTCGAAAGTCACGACATTTTACGTTGAGGGCACGAAACACGTCTTCTTGGCCGACTCGAACTTCACAAGCTATGAGAGTGATGAAGGCTTGCTCCTTGGTGACGTGATTAACGAGTGGCTGGTCTCGAACTCGAGCTTGAACGCGGACTCTACACCCTCACCGACAGCTGAGACCCCAGGAGCGTCTACAGCGACACCCGGTACATCTATTACGACTGCCCCAGGAACACCGAGCAGCACTAATGCTTCCTCGTCTTCTGGTGTCACATCTTCACCGAGCACTTCCTCGCCCTCGAGCGCCACTACGTCTCCCAGCTCTACCCCTTCGCCAAGTACATCTTCAACCACTACGGCTTCACCCAGTGTTACCACCTCCGTACCTCTCGCATGCTAAGAGTCGAGGGGTGATCTCCCAGACTTGCTATCTGAAAGTAGGACAGCTCAATGGAAGCATTTTGATTTTGGAACGACGCTCCTTGTCTTCTCCCTCATGACACTTTGATCTTGCTGAACAACTGGAACCAGCACCATCTTTTCCTCATCAGCCAAATCATCAAAATCAGAGCCATAACAACCTGGAAACGGTGTTGGTGCGGGCCAGCTCACGGAGCAGGGCGGTGGATGTTTGTCAATCAATGCTTAGTATCCGGATAGTACTATTAATACATAGTATTGCGTAATACGTTGTAATACAGTCCATGCTGTCCTTGCAAAATTTGCTTTTACCAAAATTAGCTTTTACCATTTAATGGTAAAAGCACGACTTCCGCTTGGTTGAAGCAAGTTGGGCAAAATGCTTTGACGCGACAACGTTGAAGTTATGGCAGCAAAGCTTCACTAGACAACGTCTTCGACGCCTTCATCGTGCTGGGAATTGCATGGCAAAAGGTTTGAACGGAAAAGGGTGCAAACAGCATCACTTCGACACAAACAACTTCGTTAAATGTATTTTAAGGCACTTGCTGCACAGTGTTTAGACTGCACTCTCGGGCAACTTCTCGATAGCAGCGGCAGCTTCAGCCTCCTGCTGCTTCATCACATCCTTCTCCTTGGGAGGGATGCTAATAACACGCTTGCCGCACACTGAGTAGTGGTAGCCCGGCTCGAAGCGGTCCTCAGCGTTCGTACGCACCAGGAAGAGCACCACAAAACCGACGCAGACGATCACGAAGATAACTTGGATGTTGTCGATGTATGCCTCACCCACACTCATTCCGTCGGCGATCTTGCCGTTGTACGTGTTGTTGAAAGTGATGCCCCAACAACGGCACCGAAAGCCAAAGACGTGAGAATGATGCCGTGCATGGGGCCAACATTGTACGCGCCGAACATGTCTGTGACGAGTGCCGGAATCGTGCCAAGACCACCTCCGTAGCTGCAAGTCAGCACGAAGATCTCAACTACGAAGAAGGTGAAGCTGTCTTCGCGGATGACCGTGGGCAGCGAGCCGATCACGACAATCTGCGCGCCCAGAGTGAAGTAGTACAGCACCTTGCGCGCGTACGTCTTCTCAATGTTAAAGTAGCGAACCAGGAAGTCCGAAAGGGCCGAGAAGGCGAGACGACCGCAGCAGTTGAACGCACTGTTGATAGACACAATGTTCGACGCCGTGTCCGCACTTTTGTCGAAGATGTCCGTGCACATGCCTGAGAGACGGGATAGCACGATGACACCAAAGAGTTGGTTGGCGAAGAACATGATGTACATGAAAATGTAGTCGGGTGTGAAGACGGCCTGCTTCAGTGTCATCGGCTTGATGGGGACTTGGAAGCCTTGGGTTCGTCATCAACCGTGGGGGTCTGGACGGCCTTGTAAGCGGTGCTCATTTTTTCTTCACGCCCCTCGCTTTCATTGATATGGTTGCCGTGGATGTCGAGACCGTGAATTGTGTAGTCGGCAGGTGGCACTCGAAGCACCAACGCAGAGGAGAACATGGCAGTACTCATGACAGCTCCCAGCAGAACAAACATCCACGGAAGGCCGACAGCGTCAATAGTTGGCAAGTAAACCTTGCTCCAGACAACGGAGCCGGCACCGGATCCAGCAACTGCAAAACCGGCAGCCGTGCCGCGGTAGTCGGGGAACCATTTCTGTAGTGTTGACACGGGGGACACGTAGCACATGCCCAAGCCGATGGCAGTGACGATACCGTAGCCGATGTAAATGACAGCGATGGACTTGTAGTGGATACCCAGAGCCGTGATGACGTGACCAGTCATAAACAATGTGGTGCCCACGCAGACAGCCCACTGAGGCCCCTTGCGCTCGATGATGGGGCCCAGAATTGCTGCTGCAGTTCCGAAGACGCCCATTGCAATGTAGAAGGCGTTCACAGCGCGGCCCTTCTTGGCATCACCGTAGACAGCCAAATCGATGGGGTGGTTCAGCACCGACCACGCGTAGATACAGCCGATGCAGAATTGCACCGCAAAAGCTGCAGCGAACAGGTACCAACGCGAGAATTTGAGCTCGAGCATGGTGAGATTGGATCGCTTGGGGAGACTTCTGCGTTGGGAGGTCGATTTCAAACTGAACGGGTTTGCTTAGCTGTATGGATTGGAGGAGCCCTCCCCGTCGGCAGATCGTCGAGGTGCGAACAAGCGAGGGCATCATGACGATGGGAAGGCGTAGCCTGTCTGGTGGGGATCCAGCAACATGTGCTTCAACCACAGGCATATTTTTTTACAGTTCTTGTATAGTCTTAAATTACCACATCATCTATTTAAAATAGAGCTTGTTGTTTGTATTAGATTTAGGTACGCATACGGGTGGTACTGTACATGTAAAATAACAAGCATCCGCAATACGGTAGGGACCTTCGATGGGAAGAACGACCCTGCTACCGACGCCGGCAACTTGCGATTGGATATGCCACCGAAGATCGATCCGGTGCCGTTGGACGATGGCATGGCATGCGCAATGCAGTCTGGTATTATACACATTTTGTAGGCTGGGCAAACTGCGTCACTGTTGTTTCAAGCTTGCCATGTTTCCCGCGAAAAGTACCGCCCGGACAGAAATGCCGCGTCGCGAATAACCTTGGCGATACAAGTGAGCGGCAGCGGTCCAATTCGCACAAACAGGTCGCCAAGGCGCGACTTCGGATCGCCATGCGACCGGAGCACGGCTATCCTTTCCCAGGCCTGGGTGAATTTTGGTTGCTTTCATCTCCAGTCGTTCTGAGGGACGTCATCGCCTTCATACCTTCTGCCCTTACGCCTAACGGCGGTGCTCGCATGCCTTGACAACTTCACAGTAAGGCTGCCGGTATTGGAAGGGCGTCGCAATGCTTTTATGCGACCCCTAAAGATCGTCCCCGTACCAAACACCATTGCCCCCACACCCCCTCTCACTGGAACCGCTACATTACATCCCTTCTTCACGTATTCGTCTCAGATGAAAATAGTTCACCTCGTACGATGTGAATAGAACCGTAGTTTGCTTTTAAAAACCCACGAACGACATGTACATTGGACTACTACTACGTAGTAGTAGAATACGGTAGCCGACATTGCAATTGAAAGCAGATCGTATTTCCTTTTTTAAACAAATTTACTGGTGCTTCCACCATTTAAACAGCACTCGACGGCAGCTTCTCGGCCTCAGCGGCAGCTTCAGCTTCCTGCTGCTTCATCACATCTTTCTCCTTGGGAGTGATGCTAATAACGCGCTTGCCGCACACCGAGTAGTGGTAGCCCGGCTCGAAGCGGTCCTGGGCGTTCGTACGCACCAGGAAGAGCACCGCAAAACCGATGCAGACGATCACGAAGATGATCTGGATGTTGTCGATGTACGCCTCGCCCACGCTCATGCCGTCGGCGATCTTGTCGTTGTATGTGCTGTTGAAGGAGAGGCCACCGGCGACACCGCCAATAGCCATAGCTGTCAAGATAATGCCGTGCATGGGGCCAATGTTGTAAGCGCCGAACATGTCCGTAACGAACGCGGGGATCGTGCCAAAGCCACCACCGTAGCTGCTCGTGAGCACAAAGATCTCAATCACGAAGACCGTGTAGCTGTCATTACGGATGACTGTGGGCAACGTTCCTAGGACAATCACCTGGGAACCCAGAGTGAAGTAGTACAGCACCTTGCGCGCGAACGTCTTCTCGATATTGAAGAAACGCACCAGGCAGTCCGAAATGGCTGGGAACGCGAGACGACCGCAGCAGTTGAACGCACTGTTGATAGACACGATGTCGGACGCAGTGCCGGCGCTCTTGTTGAAAATGTCCGTGCACATGCCTGAAAGGCGGGACAGCACGATGACGCCGAAGAGCTGGTTGCCGAAGAACATGATGTACATGAAGATGTAGTCCGGGGTCAAGAGGGCCTGCTTCAGCGTCATTTGCTTGATCGCCGTCTTCGAGACTGCCGTTTCGGCATCAACCGTGGGGGTCTGCACCGCCTTGTACGCATCGTCGAGCTTCTCCTCAAGACCCTCGTTCTCGTCCACACGGTCACCGTGGATGTTGAGTCCGTTCACAGTGAAGTCGGCGGGCGGGACGCGGAGCACCAGCGCAGAAGCAAACATGGCAACACTCATGATAGCACCCAGCAGGACGAACATCCAGGCGAGACCAACAGCGTCGATGGTGGGCAAGTAGACCTTGCTCCACACAACGGAGCCGGCACCGTATCCAGCCACGGCAAACCCGGCAGCGGTGCCGCGGTAGTCGGGGAACCACTTCTGCAGCGTAGCCACAGGCGAGATGTAGCACATGCCCATTCCGAGGGCAGTGATGACACCGTAGCCGATGTAGATGACCGCGATGGACTTGTAGTGGCAACCGAGGGCCGTGACGATGTGGCCGATCATGTACAGCGCCGTACCAACGAAGACACCCCACTGAGGTCCCTTACGCTCGATGGTAGGGCCCATCAGAGACGTAGCGACACCGAAGACACCAATGGCGATGTAGAAGGCGTTCACAGCGCGGCCCTTCTTGGCATCGCCGTAGACTGCCAGATCAATGGGGTGGTTGAGCACCGACCAGGCGTAGATGCAGCCGATGCAGAACTGCACGACGAAGGCAGCGACGAACAGGTACCAACGGGAGAACGTAAGCCCGAACATGATGAAGTACTTGGAGGACTTGACGAGACGGAGACTTCTGGGAGCGGAGGCAGATTCCAAAGTGAGCGAGTTATCCAGGAGCGTGGTTGGTGCTGCTTTGGTGTGAAGGTCTCCAGATTGTCAAGGCAAGGGACTCGCGATGGGATGTCTTGCGACTCGCAAGTTGCGAGATCCTGTGGGAAAGTCAAGCAAAGCCCTGTCTGTTATGAAGCGCGTGTAGACACCGCATCGGCAAGACAGATGCGAGCGCGAGTTCCCGTTCGTGTTGGAGACGCTCTTTCTCTACGAAGTTATAGTCGAGCCGGTGACAGCCATGTGATGTGTCGGCGCATGCTACATAGGTACAGTACAGTACATGCAGCAGCAGTCAGAACAATGTGATGAGAACTTCTTCATGCATGCACACCTACCTGAATATCGGTTCTCATGGCGGATTAAAATTGGTGCTTGGGTCCCGCAGAATTAACTACCGGGATAGACCACGCCTTCTCATCTCGTTTATGCTCGAGGCACGCACTCCGCAACCCTCCTGATGGCGAGCAGGGGCTTTCCATATCTGAGACCACATTGGAAAGGATGTCGGCGAGCCTCGGTGTGAGACTCTCAGCCGGAGACTCCAAATCGGCGACTCGCTCAACGACAGCAGACGAGCAGAGCACTCTCTCTGCGGCTGGATCCTTACAAGCATGCAAGAGCTGGCGTGTTCGCTGGCCGTCGTCATCCAACAACGCCTTCGTAAGCCAGGATCAGTGACACAAGGCACGTGGTTCTCAGTGAGAACATGACCGTTCGACATGACGCGGTTCTGCCTTTTCAGCATGACGGAGAGACTCGCCGACTTGCGACTGGATTTGACGCTGATCCCGCTGCACGATGGCAAACAGACTGGGACGAGGCACGGTTGGTGCTGACTGCCAGTGACTGGCACTCCATCACGCCACTGGTGCAAGCTTCCTGTTGTCGCAGCAGTGCTGTGAGAGGTGTGTACATGTACCTCCCGGACAGAAATGCCGCATTGCAAATAAACTTGGCGATACGAATCGACGGCACGAGAGCTACACGTGTACGACAGAGAGCGCTTTTCCCGTTGGAACCAACCAGTTTTAGCGTCCGCCTCGTTGGATTTTGCTCGCTCATCGTCTACACCGGCAGTGCGATCGCCTCACGCAAGTTCTGGGATTTCAAGTCCAGCCAACGCCGACACAACCGTGTTATTTCGTCTTTACAGGTACCTAGTACAGTACTGTGCGGCAGCTTCAAGCAATTGTCGAGAGATCTGTCCTGGATGCGCGAAAATGAAAACAAGACTTTTGGCAGCATGCATGCATTTCTTCCCGATATACTACAATTCATCCTCGTTGGCAGCCGAGAGTTACCGTAGTTGGGCCATGCAGAGTCACTGCGATAAACGCTTTCGACATGAATTTCCTACTTACATGGTAGTGTAAGTAGGAAATTCATGTCGAAAGCGTTTATCCTAAACGCCCCCAAACTAACTTGAGGAAGGGGTCATGCCAGGCGATTTGTGTACCGCATAACAGAACTCGTAATTCGCAGATATCTCATAGTTCACACCACCTAGAAGCCAATGAACAGCCAGTAGTCTTATATTTAAAAGGTTAATATTTACCTTTAATTGCAGGTTATAGTTCATAGCACTCCGAAACCAGTCGTCCTAGGCAGGCGACTTCAGTAGTGTCCGCGCCGAAATTTGCAAAGACTTCATTTCGCGCCAAGACTTCACCAGCGTACTCGCCTTCCACCATGCCACGCACGGGACGAAATAGAACAACGGGAAATGGCTCCAAACCGAAGATCTACAAACGAGTTGCGGTGTCCTACCGCTTCAAGCTGCGTGTACTACAGTTTCTTAACTGTCATAGCATGGAAGAGACTATTGAGCACTTCTATCCTGGCCTAGATCGCGCCCACGTGCGCTCTAAAAGCGTATTTGCTACTCGTGGAAGGACAATCGTGTCCTAATCGAGGCCAAGTGCGCGGCGGGCTCGGTAGCCATCACCGCCACAGAGCTCGCGGAATGGGTGCTACCCTACCCTACCTAGCAGAAGAGCAGCTTGTGCGGTGGGTGAATGGTCTTCGAGCTGATGGTGTGCCCGTGACTGGGCTGATGTTGAAGTTGCAAGCGTGCGAGCTCTACGCTGCTACAGGGCTTCCTCGCGGTGCTTTCACTGCATCCTGGTCATGGCGCAAGCACTTCCTGCGCCGACACAAGTTGGCAATCCGCCGTAGAACAAGGGAGGGGCAGACAACACCGGAAGACGCGCTAGAAAAGCTGGAAGAGTTCAGTCGTCAAGTTCAAGACAAAATGAAGGAGCTCAAGATCACGAAGGTCTACAACGCAGACCAGACAGGTGCGATTCACTATTCTTTGAGTTATTGTATGGGTTCTTACGCTCGATATCTAGGTGTTAATTACGAGTATGTTCCGACAGCCACGATCAACACTAGAGGGGCGAAGACAGTGTGGGTGAAATGCGCCGGTAAATCCAAGGAGCGAGTGACCACGATGCTGCTGGGTGATAGCGACGGTAACAAGGCCGATCCCTTCCTCGTCTTCAAGACACGACCATCCAAGATCGCCGAAACAGCGAGAGACAACACTGTTCTTCGACACGGGTTTGGCCGCAAGCTCTGGAAAGAGCTGCACCCGGAGCAGGTAGGTGTCCAAATCTATGGCAATTGTGCAGGATGGTGGAACAGCGAGCTTTCCATCGAATTTCTCTGTTACCATTTTGGTGACAGAGAGAACATGCATGAGCCCGTGCTGCTTTTGTGGGATGACTTTTCGGGGCATTGGCGCTACGATGTATTGGTCTGTGCTAGGTTGCTGAATGTTGAGCTCATGAAGGTCCCTCCAGGCTATACTTACGTGTGCCAACCTGCCGACGTAGCATGGAATCACCCGCTCAAGGAGCACTTACGCAAGAAGTGGATAGAATTTCTCCTAGCCCAAGTTCGCTCCTCAAGCCGTGTGTCCCCGTTCAAGATGACGCCGCCCTCAAGACCCGACGTCATCACGTGGATCAAGAAAGCTTGGCTATCGCTCACTACTGCTACCATTGTCGGTGGGTTCAAGAAGGCACGACTTCTTCAAGTGCTACCACTGGATCGCGGCGAAGAACGAAACTCCGAGCCAAATTGGGGCGAGCTAATTTGCCTCTTGCAGCAACATCGCGTGCCCCTACAACAAATAGACCCGCTGAAGGACTTCGAAGAACTTGAAGAAGCAGACGAGGACGCAGGAACAGAATGGCAGTTTTGAACAATATTACCCTTTTAATAGACGCCTTTTCGGAGTGATATATCGGTATGTAGACGGGCTTGGCACGCCCCTTAGACCGCAACCTTTCGCCTGCGAGCCTTCGCTGTAGCCAAACTTCACACCCCTTATACACCACGCGCTATGCCAGGAAGTCGCGCTTCAACTATACCAAACAGCACAACGCGTTAGAGTAGAAGCAGTAGCAGAACTTGACACGCCCCTTAGAACCGCAACCTTTCGCCTGCGAACTTTCACTGTAGCCAAACTTCACACCCCTTAGACACCACGCGCTACGCTTCAACGATACCAAACAGCACAACGCGTTAGAGTAGAAGCAGTAGCAGTAGGACAGTAGCAAGAACGCAGCGCTCACCTTCTTGTGTTGGATGGAGCATTAACCTTAAGAAAGGCGACAACCCTGCTAGGACACCCAGTCCCCCTCATTTCGCAAACGCGGTCAATCCAACACTGAGCACAAATAGCCGATGGAGCAAAACAAACTACCTTGCCGGAACGCCAGTCATTTTACCCTTAGCCCGCTATTCGGTTGCCAGGTGCAAGTTAATATTTAGCTGCTCTTCTTTGTGCGGCATCAAAGACGATTTCTGTGTTCGTTGGGTGCGAACAATGAGTTCTGTTATGCGGTAAAGTCACCCATGCGTTTTTATGCGGTACCGATCATTGAACGTTCGCCTTCCAGGCGAAGAGTCCTACTGGTAGAACCCGACGGAGTGCCAATTGCAGCAGAAACATTCATGTCGGCAGTACCACCATCCAAACTTGAGTTCGAGGCCAGCCATTCATTGATGACATCGCCGAGAAGCAAGCCGGTGTCACTCTTGTAGCTCGTGAAGTTTTTATCCTTCAGGAAGACGTGGTGGTTACCTTTAACGTAAAACGTGGAAATGCGAGGGCTCACAGTTTGATATCCGTCCAAAATTGCCGACATGTTTCGGTAAAGATCTTCCTCCGACATGAGATTCGGGAATGGATAACCTTGAATGCTTTCCTTCACGAGGGCGTAGTAGTATCTCTGGACATCGTCTCCTTTGCTGTCAGGTTTGTCCTCGATTAGTGTCTCGACGACCTCACTCGTCGTTGCGTTCCTATCGCCACAGATTGCCACAACGTCGGCGGGAATGGACGATGAGGTTCACAAGCTCCGAAGTACTCCAACAGCACTGGCAGCGGGTTGTTATCTGGCAAAACTCCAACGTAGCTATCGGCCACGACCGAAAATCGTGTTCCTTTAGCGTCAACATCCCACATTTCAGCAATGTGTGAGCTGAAAAACTGGGCGCCTAGCGACCCAGCACTAGATCCGGGAAATTCTGTCCGTTCATGTGCACATATTGCACTTTGCACTTTGCACTTTGCACTTTTGCACTTCGCACTTTTGCACTTGCAGTTTGCATTTTGCATTTGCATTATGCGAGGCGCTCGTTTTGCAGCCCCCACCTCCCTGGAAAAAGAGTAGTAGCTTCGACTTGTCGTGATTCGTGTTTGGAAACACCTGGAAGAAGTACGTTGAATTCGTCGTGAACCCCGTAGTTGGGTCTTGGTAGTTGTCAAAGACGCAGCGCGTGTCACCTCCTGGGTAGATGAGCACGCTCCCGTCTGAAGAAGGCGCATCAAGGCTTTCAACCGTGCAAGTTCGGATTCACTGAGCGTACAGATCGACTCGGCCGACGCGGTAACCAAAACTGCGGCTGCGACGAATAGTATCGACTCCATATGGCGTTGTACTAAAACGTTATTACCAGTGCGATATGTTTTAACTGCCGGCACCGTTTATAATAACTACCTTTTAGTAACTAATTCTTGGATGTACCCACTAACCCTAAGGTTTAGAATGTATATTGCCGTTCGCTTAGGACACGAGTTATGCGGTACTGACACCAGCAGACAAGGTCATTAGATATCACTAGGGTAACCATCAAGATACTACAGTACTACATGTAGTTGTATGAATCGCCCTGCAAATTGAAAAAGCTACGACTTTGCTGGCAGCACGTGACTCATCACTTCAAGCTGTCTCCCACAACCGAACGTGCTCTATCTGCCGGGTACCGGTACTGTAGACTGTGGTACAGCGCTACGTTGTTCACGACGTATTACATGTTCATTGTACGGCTACAAGCCGCAATCCAAGATTGCGAACATGAAATTCACAATCGTCGAGTTGCTGCGATCGAACAAAATGTCTGTGTGTGGTGAAATACTTCAAGGCATGACTATGGTAATACTAGTAAAGAGAATCTCACTCGCTGCGCTCCGTGTGAGTTGCTTTAGGGGCGATCCCCTCAAATTGTGTGGAACACTCAATTTCGGGCGCGCCCTCCTCCCCGAGAGGTCGCGAGCCATCATAACAAATCAAGTTGCAACAAGAAGCGATGGCAAAGCTGAAGAACATGAAAGCAACGGGCTGCAAACAGCGAGCAGTGAAAGGAGCGCCGCAGGTATGACGTGGGGTGCTCGTAGGGAGCCTTTAATCATCATATTGCACTGCAGCGCGCTTCCGCGGGTGCTTCGACAATCTCTTACTTAGGAGCAGGTGAAGGTAAGGTGGCAGCTCGGAATGGTATGTATGAATTCACTAATTTGGTGGAATTTGAATTCGTGTTATCGCAGGCGTCGCGCGTCTTTTGGACCCATCTCTTAGACCAGTTCTTGCGATGGACAACGATTATAACGCAGCTGAGCGCCAGGATAGCGCCGGCGTCGATGCTCCAGCATCGGACGCACGTGATCATGCAGCCTATGCACGCGCGATGAAAGCAGCGAAGCACAAGCACCGTAAGTATCTACCAATTGGTTGCGAGTTAGCTAGTTGCTAGCTGAGTTAATTTCAAACGCTAACACAACAATGCATGCAAGATAGCGCACGACCTGTGTATGCATCAAGCGGCGTACGCGCGCAGTTGCAAATCGGCCAAGCCGGCTAACACGAAGAAGTAAGTGTAGCAACGTTGTGTTGGCCGCCCCGTTGTATTGTTTACCAATTTAATAAATGTGTATTCAAAGTGCACGATCTCTGTTTATTGTGAAGAGCACAGATGCAGGATGAAGGCTCAACAGAAACTTAGTAAATCAAGCACACAACGAAGTGATGTTGCATTTAGAGTTAAAACGACACTCCTCACTCCTTAAACTCGCGGGTTCTGTCGATGGCTGCGTCGCACAGGATGCTCGGATTGCAGCTTGCGTCGGCGTCCACGCGTCGACTGGTAAAGCCACACAGAGTCGATTGTTTCACGCTCAAATGCCGCAACAGCTTGCCATGGAATATTAGCGACTGGCTCCCAAGAAAGCTCGTGGTAGCCCACCCACTATACTAGGTAGAAAATAGCTTCATTAATCCATCTCTTCGACAACAATTTTTCCGGTTCAAGCTCGTCACGCCCTGTACCACCCCCAGCAAAAAGTCCACCACCGCGCCTCTTGCGAGCACCGAAACCTCCGCCATTCTCCTCATCACTGCTGCCAGGCTCCACTTGCTCTCGCTGAAGCCGCTTGCGCCAGAACGACCCGTCCAGACGTCTCATACGCGTTCTGGCGTCTTTCAGCCGGCGACTCAGTGGCGGCATTGTCGTTTCGTTGGCTTTCTCGAAATGTGCTTGTGATTGACCACGCATTACACTACTTGTACATTTTAGAAATAAAAATTAAAAATGTCATCACTAAACATAACAACTTCAAGTTACATCTTCAAGTAAGGTCACATGCATGTGCGATCGCAGAGAATTAACTGTTTGTTTGCTGTAGCACTTCAGCAAAAACTAGTTTGGTAGTATGTTCATGAGATACTGCGCTGCAAAAGTACTGGATCACTTTTTGATAAAATTCTTCATCGGCTGGAAAATATGTGGTTGAAGCAGTCGAATAATTGTCGCTCCAGCAGTATCGGACCGTGTAACGCTACTATTCTGAAATAATGAAAATTATTATTACTTTGTTTTAATTTGCCTATGCCAGACAGACCCCGCTAAGAGACCCGCGGCGCTGTGTGTCACAGTTTGGCTCAGGCGTGGGAAAAATCAGCGTCATCCATTTATTTGAGTTTAGTTGTTTATTGTCCTATAAAGGCTTGGTGACCATCAAGGAACGTCGCGGGAGTTTTTTCTTCCTTCAGCTTGCGTACCATATCCGGTACAATGAATTCTTGTTCGGTCGATCGATTCTTCACTTCAAGGTGAGTATGTACGTGGACTGCTGTCTTGTACTGGGAAAGGACATTATGAGAAGAGGTTTTTCCCTCTCTCTTTCGGCTTTGGTCCTTCAACGAGACGCGAGAAGTAAGCTTGGTTTGTAGTTAGCAAGCGGTAAGACTCTTTGTCGTCGAATTGATAATTCCCAAGAGCGACTTAAGCCCGATATCGCCACCAAGCACGAAGTAAACTAACTAGGATATAAGACAGGTTCGTTGACGTGGTTTTAACGCTGCATTGTGTGTCAGGGCAAGACGCTTCATCCCCTGTACGAATTCGGATACTATTTGTTTTGTGCCTAATACCGCTGCTTGAATGCGGTTCTCTTCAACGCCAAAATCAGCGCATATTGCTTTGCCAGCCGATACTTTAGCTAAAGTTAAGGGAGTAGTAAGTACAATGTCGTCTCGACATCGTACACGCGACAGTGCTACATATGCAAATGAAGAACTAGGGATAGTGTTCGAGTGAAATACAATTTTTGGACATGTCAGCCCTTGTACCTTGTGCACAGTCATTGCATAAGCAAGCCGTATAGGTATACCCTCTCGGAAAATACTTAAATCACTCGTCTTCTTACTCCAGCTAATCCTTCTAGGCACAATAGGCACAATGTGAGGCACGTCGGGCAGAAAAGATGGTCCTAGGTACAAATCTGTGACTTTTACGAGTATGATTGGCAACTCCTCCTGCGAGGGAAACATAAAGTCGTATATAACTCCATTGGTTCCATTGCAAAGACCTGCTGCTTGCTCTACATTATAGGTCAAAGTAACAGGAGCGCCGACAGCAAGCCTCACAGATGTACTGACCACTCTATCTCTAGTCGTGTTCGGAATCTCGGCTTCCTCGAGCAAATCACGCATCGAGCTGTGACTAATTTCGTGTTTCTTGGCTAAGCGCTTTAGCTGCACTTTGTGTTTTGACCGTATACGCAGAATGGGTGATCTACTCAATTTTAAGCTACGGTCATTTGTTTCGTTCACGTCGGCATTTGTGTATGCAATGTGTTTCGCTGTTAACGCCCATGGCGGCATTTCCTTCTCTTTGCCGAGTCTCGTATTGAATAAATCTACATCCTCCTGGGTAGGACACTTGCATCGAAGGCGCCTCAATGCAGCGAACCACTCAGGATCTGATTTACCTCTATTCTGGCTTGTTAAAACACACACGTTAGCAATAGATTCCCATAACTCACGGCCCCTTCGCTGTATGGGGTTCTGTATTTTCGGTAGTGGCGTTGACAGTGCGTACGGAACTACAGGATCCAACTGAGCTAGATCACCAGTAAAAATTATGTCGCGTCCGCCAAAGGGCATACTGCTGCAGCTGGGTCATATAGAGAGATGAATGAATTGGAGAATGTAAAGCAAAAGTACCAATTACGTGTTTATTTTCATTTCTAAAAGTTTTTTAATTTTTAACTGACCCTCGATGCAACGGAAACTCCGGGGATTTTGCACAACTCCATCCCCAGCACCGCATCATCAGAAACGCATGGACATTGCCAAGGAAATGTTTCCATCTAGGTCGAATCGCACTCGAAACTACCAAAACGGTCGGTCTATCGCCGCGTCATCCAGCTACTCCATGGATTTACAGTGGTGAGGCATCAGATACCCCGTTGCTCACACGGTTCAACGTAAATCAAGAAATAAAGCACACAAAAGCGAAACTCCTATGCGTTTACCTCCATCACAGTCGTGCTATCAAATCACTTACAGACCCCCGTGCAAGTGGGCTCTCCGGAGATTGGCTTTACAGCGCAAGTTGTAGTGATCTGCTCGGATGTTTTGTTCATCATGTACATGATGTACAACCTTTAGGTGGGCTATTATTTAGGTGATGATGAAAACATAAATCACGATCGTTTACCTCCTTTGGTAGCTACTCAGTATGCATGCATGACTTTTACTTGAAGAGATCTCGTGGCACAGGTTTGTGCTCAATACCGAGAGCCTTGTCGCGCTTGGCTAAAGATTCACACATCATGATAAAGCTAACGTCCTTGCGGATACGCATCAGTCGGTCTGCTTCCCACTTTGTCGGCACTTCATGGAAACGAAGGCAGCGAGCTTTATCAGCTTCAAGCGCAGCGTTGGTCCGGACCGCTCTTTCATGCTCTAGGGCCCTAACGAGTGCGAAGCCATGCAATCGTTTGGGAGTTGACGCCTTGGTGCTCACTGCTGACTTGGTAAAGTCTGTCGCAGATTTGTGGGTGACGAGCGGGGTATGTGCGACGACGGCATGCTTGGCTGCTTGAGGCTTGGTTTCCGCTATCAAATTGCCCGATACTTTTGCTGTTCCGTTGGTGGCAGTCGTAGCAATCGTTTCGAAAGTCTGGCGTCGCAGATCTAACGCATAACGCCATAACGAAGACTCCATCGTGCCCTTCGTGTGGATCACGCACTTGCTTACTGGACTAGCGCGAGACATGCTTTTCTGACGCGAAGGTTTGGGTGACGCCAAACTGTCGCATGGAGGCTTCCTCTTCCGCGTGCTCCCTTTCGCTGACTCATCGGTACTTGGGCGGAAAATGGTAGATTGAAAAGCTCAGCACGAACCTCGACGCCAATGCACCTCCTGACCTTTGTCGTCAGCGCAACTTGAGCCAGCATATTGCCTATTCCCGCGCCGATGTCGAGAAACACATCACACGTTCCTCAACGTGTGATCACACATCACACGTTCCTCGACATCGGCGCGGGAATAGGCAATATGCTGGCTCAAGTTGCGCTGACGACAAAGGCCAGGAGGTGCATTGGCGTCGAGGTTCGTGCTGAGCTATGCGCGCTCGCTACACGGCAAATTCGGCAACATGCCGTCAAATATCCGCAACTTCGGATGGTCTTGATGAAGGCCGCGGATGTGCGGGACGTACTGCTGACGCAGCCTCCAACGTCTGAAGCTACGCTTATCTACGCGAACTACTTTCTGTTTGAAGAAGCTGCTAAGCTTGTTGTAGCTCGCGAGCTAAGCGCAATGCCAAAAGCACGAGTCGTTGCCTCAACTTCGCTTTTTGTCCGAGACACCGATCGAGGCGTTCAGCGTCATTTTGTGCTCGCTGGAAGCTCGCACGAGAACTGAAGGTGCAATGCAGTTGGAAGTCAGCTTTAATGTCTGTATACATTTATTTGAGGGCTTGAAGATTATCTAAAGTTGTCCACGCCTTGCCTGTGTCGCCTCCTCACATCGGCGCGGCCATCTCCACCACCAGGTCGCCACGGAGCAGCACCTCGTCCATCAGTCCGCGTCAGTGTCAGATTCCAGCACCACCGCCACCAGCTTGATGCTGGACGTGGCCAGCACCTCGTTCGCGTCTGTGGTCGCGTCAGTGCCCTCAGCGCAGTCACACCACCAGCAAGTCGGACGTTAGCTTGGTGCTGTGCAGCAGCACCTCGTCCTTCACGCCCGCGTCTGTGGACGTGTCAGCGGCATCCGTGCAACTCAGTCATGCCCACCAGTAAGACGGCACCAACAGCAGCACCTCGTCCTTCCCGTACACGTCAGTCGCATCCGCGCACCGCGGTCACGTGCACCAGCGACAGCAGCACCTCTTACCTCCCGTCTGCGTCTGTAGCCGCGTCAGCGGCATCCGCGCAGCTTGGTCATCTCCACCAGCAGGTTGCCACCGAGCAGCACCTCGTCCATCACGTCGGCGTCAGTGTCCGAGTGGAGCACCACCGACAGCATCTTGGTGCTGGCCACGTCCAGCAGCAACGCCATCACGTCCGCGTCCTTGGCATCACAGCAGCTCGGCCACCTCTACCAGCAGGTACCGCTCACTACATTTAGTGCATATATCTGAATGTTTGTATCGGCAAACACAGGATCGTTGGGGCCTCGTAGCAGCTTTGTCGGGTACAGCTACATCATAATTTGGCGGACGACGTCAGGTTTTGTGGTACGTTCAGATAGTTCAGGCTGGGAAGGATTGCTTCCTGTCGCGGCACTTTTCAATTGAGCAAGCGATGACCCCCGACGGATGTTCCCTTTCGTCGTGAATAGGTTCCCGGGTAAATAAAACTTGTGAAACTTATCCCAGCAGGTCCAGGATTGCTGTGGACACATCCAGGCCGTTGGCGTCCTTTCGTTCACTTCTCGACAGAGACGCACACTATGAGTGAGGCAGTATGTTGTCACCTCCGTAGGATAGCGATCTTCCTATCGACAAATTATGCACCTGCGCCGTTTCCTGCTCTTCTTGTGATGTATTTGCTTCGATGCAACGGCAGTACACAGCAGGAAAGGACTGTCAGCGCTGGGGGTCGCCCGTCGAATTGGCGTAACGCTCGAATTTCCACCGTCACCCACGCCCGAACTTTCGTCTGCCAGCAGTGCTCCGTAGATCATACGACCCTCGCTCGGAGCTTCGGCCCACCTGCCGTTCATGAGCTCGCTAACCAAGTCCATCACGAACTGCCGGTGCGGGTCACGCGCGGTTGGGTTGGGTTTGGCCAGTCGGCGTGTCAAGTACGCGTTCGACCGTGCAACATCAATCATGGCCAGAGCCAGTTTCTTGTGCCATTTTTTGTATGAGTGGCCATCGGCGATTGAAAATCTGCCTCGGATTTGATCTAGTCGGTCAACACCTTGCATGTTTTGATTGTACTCGCCAACGCAGGTTGGAGCTGCGAATTCGCTCGCCGAACCACCGACCATTCGGGATACCGGCGTAATAGTAGATGGATCAGCATTGGACACCAAGTTAACGACATCTCCATCGCACCACAAGGTAGCAATAATGCTGTAGTCACTGGAGACCGCCTGGCGGAGATCACCGCGGGTACATTTCTTGTCGTCGAGGATCGTATGTCGAGGAAAGTGTTTGCTGTTGGACTTGATCGTACCCCGAGCATACAACCTTTCAGTTCAAGAGCTTACAGTAGTTGGATCGACGTGTAATAGTTGTCCATGTTCACGATACGTTTCGTACCGAAGAACGGCCGCACCACTTCCAGCACGTGCTGGCGAATTTTTGATACCTGGTCGAACTCTTCCCGCAACAATCGGGCTTCTGTATGGCCTACCACACCGTCAAGTCGAGTTCCAATATCACATTTATTGCAATGCAATTTGTAATTGATTGCGATCCACGTAGACGAGCAGCATACAACGTAGAGCCGAAAGTGGTATTTCCCGGTAGGCTTCATGGGATTGAAGACAATCAAGTGCCTGCCTTGCCGTGCCCGACACGCGACACTCACTTCATCAAGAGCCACATTTCGTCCAACGTCGATGTAGATGCCGCCGGTGGCTTTAGCAGGTTCAGCAGAGGTCTGATACGAGCAGCAGCGTCGATATCCAGAGTGGTGGCACTGCATTGAAACTCAAACAGCGCCGCAGCAGTTTGTACAGGTTCAGGGACATCACATGGTCGAGCGAAATTGAGCTCCCGCCAAAAATCATGTCTTCTGGTTGCTGGCCCCAATAGTTTGCGTACTCGCCTTTGTCGTTCAACTCCATGTAGAACATAATACCGAAGAAAGCCATCAATTCATCGAGTGTGAACGTCCTTGAGATCTTGATGTTGTAGGTACAGGTTGGTTTCGTACAAGACTTGGCGCCAGAAATACACCGGCAACTAGGCAAAGAAGCTTGAGGACGCCGAATGTTCGAAAATGTGCTTGTAGGCCGGCCGAAGAGTAGTCGTCGTTGAGCCATCAGCGTGCTCGAAAAGGTCGGAAGGCGCCTCAATATCTCCTGCAGGCTCAAAGCGTAAGCTATGAATGGCTTCCACTTCCTCTAAGCTGGTTGGGAGCAAAACCCCAGGATCGTATTCTTCGTAGTGGTCTGGTACCTCCAGATCGTCATCGTCATTCACGGCGATATCCTCATTCACATCACCCCTCACAAGTGCTTGCCAATCTGGGTTGTCCGTTGACCGGGTAAGTGCTTCGTAATTGGTGATGCCACACTGCACCATACCAACACTGACATGTTCGACCACGTTTTGGAACTGGCTATCAAGCCACCGGATCTCGAAGAGAGAGGCGAACTTGCCTCGCAATGGTCTTCGGCCAATACGCCCCACGATGTACGCTGTGCGGACGGTACAGCTTCGACTTCATCCAAGGCTCTCGTTCGGGGGCAAATGTCACCAACTTGTCGAGGTATACTTCTTGCAGCAGCATTGGGGGCGTTCTCGTAGGCCGATTTGCTGAATTAGGTGTTTCTCTGGGAGCGCGGTCTCCAGTGACTGACGGTGAACTTGTTCCGAGTTGTCTGGTATTGGGCCAACTACACATTCACGTCAACAGAACCACCATAAGTAATAGCATCAGAGGCTAACAAAATCATGAGATGTACCATCTGCAGCGCCACTGTCATCATCGCGGCCAGCTCCACGCCCACGTCCTGCACCACGTCCTCGACCTCGTCCTCGCCCGCGGCGACCACCAGCTTGACGTCCCTGGGCGCCACCACCTTCTGCAACTTGGCCGCGAGCTTCTCCATCGCCGCTTGACGTTGCTGCTGCTGGCAAACAATCAATACAGGTTATCGTTAGTTCTACACAAAAAAGCCCCAAATACACCTCAAACCAGCTGCCACACGACAGCATCCTTCTCCACGCCCACGACCTGCACCATGTCCTCGTCCTCGCCCGCGCTGACCACCGGCTTGTCGTACACCGGCGGCACCACCTTCTCCATCTTGGCCGGTGGGGCCGCGAGCTTCTCCATCGCCGCTTGGCGTTGCTGCTGCTGCTGCGTTGGCTGCAGCTTTTGTTGGTGCTACGACAACGGCGGCGGTGACGGCGGCTAGCAAACAATCCCTACGTTAGTACAGCACAAACCAAAACCGCAACCATACCACATACCATCAGCCGCACCACGTCCTTCGCGTCCACGCCCACGTCCCGCACCAGATCCTCGCCCGCGCTGAGCGCCGGCTTGTCGTCCACTGGCGGCACCACCTTCTGCGTCTTGTACGCGAGCTTCTCCATCGTGGCTTGGCGTTGCTGCTGCGACTGTGTCGGCTGCGGCTGCTGATAGTGTTGCGGTAGCTGCGGCGGCGGCTGGTAAACAATCAATACGTTAGTACTGCACAAACCAAAGACGCGGACACACCGCATTGCTGGACACAAACCAGCAAACACCATACCCGTAGCTGCAGCTGCGTAGCGGAGAACAGCGGACTTTCCTAGGAGAGAAAGTCATCTCCTTCCTGGCCATCAGGCTTGCCTCCCGGCCTGATGTATCTATAGCGAACGTCCAAGCTCTGTCTGGGAGGTGGCTTGGAGGTCCACCCGGCGCTTTTCATCCACGCCCACGCGTCATTAAACGCGAACCCCCCGAGGTCACTTGCTCCAGGATCAGGTTGCGGTGACTGCCGCCGTCGCCGCTTTCTCGCGCTGCCGGTCGCATTCTCCGCCGGACATTTCGGCATTCTGGCCGCCGGCGCAAATTCGATTATGTGGTGTGTGAGCGGGTGGAGTGTCGTGTCACAGAGTATATGTTCGAAGAGGTGTGCTTTGATACAAAATTGTGTCATAAAAATAACCGATACACAGCTGTTTGGAGAGGTATCAGATTACAGGTTCGCGCCAAATTTTCGCGCTCGAATCTCGGGATCAGCAACCCAGTATGAAGCATAGTAACAACAAGATATTTGAACCGATCCGTACTTATCTGGCTAGCGGGAAACGGCGGCATACGATTGGTCAATAAAATGCATACGTCAAGAGGGGCATACGATAGGTCAATTATAAGAGGGTGTGAGTCCAGCACACTGTAGAATGCCGATCTTCCGCACTAGTGCTACCGCATGACTGTCCTAATCTGCCTAAATTCCGCACCACAACGTCGGCTAGCGTGCTGCCCGAGCCCAGCACTATGCATTCGTCGGCTAGCTCGACCTTGTGTCTTGCGTGGGGACGAAGCGTCGACCGGGTGCGTCATCCGTGCGGAGACGTGGCCGCTGTCGTAAACTACGAGACTATAAATTTCTTACCGAGTAAATTACGTTGTAATTCAACCAATGAACGTCGATTTCGTCCAGTCGACGCAGAAAAACATTTTTTAGCCAATCCGCTCCGTCCACGAAAACTACCGTGAATTCGTAAAGGGCGCCTGAGGCGTCCTTTTAGCTCGCTTAGGCCTTATAAACGGAGTCCCCTACCCCTATTTTTACAGTATCGCAAATACTGTAAGAATAGGGGTAGGGGAGTTGCCAAAAAACTGTGATAGCACGTACTTTGCTCCAGAGCCAGTTTTCAAAGTCTCTGTTGGGGCCCTCTTCCTCCACTTGCTGGCTGCCATCGCCTCTCCATTAGCAAGGGACTCGCGAAAGGGTTAACATCAAGACCTTTCTTCACCGACTGGAAACTCGAAAACAAAAACGCAAATGAACAAACATCGCAGCAGAGTAGCTACACACCCTTTTAGCTCTGCGTGACGGACTGGGTGGCACCGGTAGGCGCTGGTTCGGCAGAAGTCGTTGTTCCTTCCGGCACTACCACGCCAGGCGTATACGAAGTCCAACCAGGTGGAAGTGATGTCCAGCCGGGTGAAGGCGACGTCCATCCCGGTGGAAGCGATGTCCAACCAGGATGATGTGTAGTCGTCTCAGGGGCAGCAGTAACTTCAGCTCCCGACGAAGGCTTGGACGTACTAGCGGGTGCTTCCGAAGCGGTCGGTTCCGGTGCGTTGGTAGCAACCTCCGTTTGGGGAATTGGAGACTTTGTTGCGATCACAACCGGAGCAGGAGTCTCAGTCTTGACACTCGGAGCAGCACTGGTGACCACAGGCGTCGCCGTTGTTGTACTCGGAGAAGCACTAGTGACCAAAGGTGGGGCTGTTGTCGTACTCGGAGCAGCACTAGTGACCTCAGGTATCACCGTCGTCATACTCGGAGCAACCGTGTTCACCTTTGTCGAGCTGCCGCTTGAGCCGGAGCCACCACGAGATGCAGCATTGTACAAGGCCCACGAACGGGTCAAACCGTCGTCCATGGTTGCTGTCCCTAGCTTCGACAACGCGTCCGCCTGGTTAATCGCGGCTTCGTTTACAAGCAGCAGTGAGAGCCAAGCATTGCTAGTGTTGTCGCCCGTGACAATCGCCTCCTTGGACAGAATATCGTCCCATTCTTCTTGTATGAACGCCTTCGTGCGCACCAGCCCGTTGATCGGAGACACCGGGATCATCTGGATGCCGTGGATGCAGTGCTTCTCGGCGCTGAACCACGTCGCGTAGTCGGCCTTGTTGTCGAAGAAAATGCCAGTCACGTGGTTAGGCACGAACTTGGGCGGGTGAATTGTGTTGTCCGACGTCATGAGGAAATAGGTGCGGACTGTACGCGCGTTGAGGCGCAGCATGAGGCTGCCCAGGTCCTCGACAGCCTTGTTCTCGGTCGCCTTACCCCACAACATCATGCCATAGAAAAAGTTGACATCCTCCGACGTGCTTTCTTCATCCTTGCCATCGGCCATGGGGTCACGCCGTGCGAGTAAGAGTGGCCCAGGTACCAAGAGAAGTGGCGGAACTTGGGGAAGTGCGTGTCATCCGAGCTCGGGTTGGCCACATCACGGAGCAGCGTCCACACCATCGTCTCCAGTTGAGCCATACCCGACCATGACGGATCCAGCTTTTTCAAGATAGCCGATGCCGTGATCCAGTAGCCGTAGTGGTAGTGGTGGTCGTTGTACACGCCATTTCCAAACTCCACGTTAACATCATTGGCTGTGAAAACCTGGCTGGTGACAATGCCCTTGTACGTTGTCTCGTACACTAATGGAACGCTCAACGTGTTGGTGACGAAAGCCTCGATGAGCTTCTCCAGTTTTGACAGGCAACTACTAAGCAACGTAGTATCATCGCCCACCACCGAGTTATCAGCGGCCATCAAACACAGTGACGCGTACTTCTGGTAAGCCTTGCCATCGTAGTACCAACTGCCAGTGTCCAACTTCCATTCACTGTCGATATCGCTCTTCAGCGTCGAGAGAAGTCCAATCTGAGAGATCACATCGGCAGTAGGTTTGCTGGCTGGGTAGAAGTCCACTTCGTCGTCCGCTTCGTCCTCTGTCAGCGTCCAACTACCAGACGTTGTCACCTGACCAACCATGTCACCACGGGTGCTCGAATGCAAGACAATTGCTCCACTCGACTGCGTCGTCGTGGCACTGCTCATGACTTCCACTTGGTGCGGTAGTGCAAAGTGCAAAAGCCCTGCACTGTCACAGCCGCTGTCTTCCGTCTCCCATTCAAGCGAGTAACTTGTACGAGACTGCACCGACACGTCACCACCGCGCACGATGCACGACGCGTAGTCGTCATACACGTCTTGATCGCTGTTCTCGGGGAGAATTGCCACTCTCACCGTGCCGGTGTACGCGGCCGCAGCCACCAGCGCCGACCCCGTGCTATCAATTGAGAAAGATGCGCTGGTGTCGCTGGAGTAAACCACCCACGTTTGGCCGTTCGCGAGCTGCACGACGAACTTGCCTGGTGTCAAGCTCTTCAACAGCGTCATGCTGTAGTCGGACTGGATGCTTGCCGTGAGACCTGAGTACGTGACCGACACGAATGCCATGCCGTGCACTAGCGCCGAATCCATGCAGCTGGAGCTGCTTCCCGACACACAGGTGCGAATGGCAACACCCATGTCACTGAACGAATACACCTCGTAGTCAGGTTTGGTGGCGCCAAAGTCCGTCGCCGACAGTGTCAAGTCGTTGTGGAACTCGTGCAGGTAGTACCTGATGACACCGTCCACCTCGTCGGCCGTTTGGCGGTACGTGTACGAGTAGCATGTCTGTATTCCGAAAGGTGCCTGCTTGGGTAGTTTGAGCGCGTATGGGTTGGACCAAGCGGGGTTTGCGACGGTGTTGATGTCTTCTGTGGTGGTATGGATGAGGTTTCCCCACCACTTGTTGGTGGGGATCGGTTTGGTCAGCAGGTCGTCGGCGACGTTGATGATGGGGGCGAGCGCGGCGAGTCCGTCTTGGCGTTTGAAGAGCGTCTCGGACGGTTCATCGGTGGCGAATGGTGAAAGGTAATCGCTTGTGGATGTGAGCGATTGTACTGGGTCTGCTGCATGTACGGTGCCTTCCTTGTATGAACCGGTAGTTTCGAGTGAACCTCCGAATCCTGCTGTGACCGTGGTTGCCACAGCCGCTGCCAGTGCTGCTGGCAGCCATGTTGCAGGTTTCATTGGCACAACTGGATGGGGGACAGCGAATTGCTGCCTGTGCGCAATAGAGAGAATGCAGGAATGGACTTGGATTGGAGTTCGTGCAAAAACTTGAATTTGGTCGTCAGAAGTAAACGACCGGCGAGCATCAAATCGCCGCAGCCACAATTTAGCACTCCACGCCTTTGACAAACAAACCAGCACGGGTTTCAAGTCGACAATAGACTTTGTCAAAGTGACAGCTGTTGTTGCTGCAGCCTGCAAGTCCTGATCGCGGTTCTTGCAACCCCGCTGCTTGCCATGTCCGATATGTTTGCATTTTCTCGCTTCTTGGGGACTTTAGTAACCGCGAAGTTCAGCAGGCGCGTATGGTATCCAGTCACGACAGTAACTCGCTGACGATTGCCACCCAAGTCGACTCCATCTGAAAACGCAACCAGTAGATGGCCGTTGCGTGTGTTGTTTATTGGTCATTAGACGAGAAGGTCCTTTTGTCGGCGAGATTTATCCTTAAGGGTCAGCGGGACGGGATGGGGTGTCACCCCACAGGAGTGGTAATCAGCCCGCAAACTCGACAGCTGATTGGTCCCATCCCGCTCCCGGGCCGATATAAGACCGAGCCTAAGCTGGGCTGCGGTGCGAATCGAGCTCTCTGCTTCGTTTCTGGTTCCATTTCGTAGAGCCGCAGGAGCCCTGCGGCCGGCGCAACATGGCAGCATAATCCACCGCGTTTCTTCTACCACAGTAGGGTTGTTTGAATGCACCGCCACGATCGTCCGATGAAGGGGCATTTCCAGTTTGGTTCATGCAGGCTGCAATATGCAGCAACTCGCAAGAGTTAAAGAGATACGATTGAAGGATCTGGTCCGAGATCCTTGAGCCGGAGTCGACCAGTGCAATGCGGCAGCTGTCAGCTCGTTTGAATTCTCCGGACGATGCTACTGCGACCAAATTTAGGCTCAAGGGTGAAGGAGTGTCATCTCTCACATCCCAACGAGCGCCGAGCAGCTCAAAAGCTCTAAAGCAAAGCCGATTGAGGCGCTTAGAGCCTCTTCAGAATGGCCTGGACAACCCGATCAGGTGTGTAGGGCCGCAAGAACGGACTTCAAAGCTTGTCTAGCTTAGAACTCACGCGTTCGTTTGACTGAATTTCACGGATGTAAAATCATTCTGGCTCAAAAACCAAAAAATATCCGAATATTCACCAAAAGCCCCTAAATCTGGTCACAGCAGCGTCCCCTTTGCCCGCCCGATAAAATACGGTTAACTAACAAAATATCCACCTGGAACAGTTTTATCAAAAAAGACTGAAGCGTAAATCAGAATCGACTTCGACTTCGACTTCGTTCACAAGATGGCAAAGCTCATCCACCTACATGTATTGCTAGCGACTGTCGTTGCAATCTGCACTCCAATCTCTTTGACAGCCATACAAACTGAAGGTGCTAGAACAAGATACCTTGCTCCGTTTTCCATCGATCCGCCGTCCGAGACGCTCTTTAAACGCCAAGACGGACTCGCCGCGCTCGCCCCCATCATCAACGTCGCCGACGACCTGCTGACCAAACCGATCCCCACCAACAAGTGGTGGGGAAACCTCATCCATACCACCACAGAAGACATCAACACCGTCGCAAATCCCGCTTGGTCCAACCCATACGCGCTCAAACTACCCAAGCAGGCACCTTTCGGAATACAGACATGCTACTCGTACACGTACCGCCAAACGGCCGACGAGGTGGACGGTGTCATCAGGTACTACCTGCACGAGTTCCACAACGACTTGACACTGTCGGCGACGGACTTTGGCGCCACCAAACCTGACTACGAGGTGTATTCGTTCAGTGACATGGGTGTTGCCATTCGCACCTGTGTGTCGGGAAGCAGCTCCAGCTGCATGGATTCGGCGCTAGTGCACGGCATGGCATTCGTGTCGGTCACGTACTCAGGTCTCACGGCAAGCATCCAGTCCGACTACAGCATGACGCTGTTGAAGAGCTTGACACCAGGCAAGTTCGTCGTGCAGCTCGCGAACGGCCAAACGTGGGTGGTTTACTCCAGCGACACCAGCGCATCTTTCTCAATTGATAGCACGGGGTCGGCGCTGGTGGCTGCGGCCGCGTACACCGGCACGGTGAGAGTGGCAATTCTCCCCGAGAACAGCGATCAAGACGTGTATGACGACTACGCGTCGTGCATCGTGCGCGGTGGTGACGTGTCGGTGCAGTCTCGTACAAGTTACTCGCTTGAATGGGAGACGGAAGACAGCGGCTGTGACAGTGCAGGGCTTTTGCACTTTGCACTACCGCACCAAGTGGAAGTCATGAGCAGTGCCACGACGACGCAGTCGAGTGGAGCAATTGTCTTGCATTCGAGCACCCGTGGTGACATGGTTGGTCAGGTGACAACGTCTGGTAGTTGGACGCTGACAGAGGACGAAGCGGACGACGAAGTGGACTTCTACCCAGCCAGCAAACCTACTGCCGATGTGATCTCTCAGATTGGACTTCTCTCGACGCTGAAGAGCGATATCGACAGTGAATGGAAGTTGGACACTGGCAGTTGGTACTACGATGGCAAGGCTTACCAGAAGTACGCGTCACTGTGTTTGATGGCCGCTGATAACTCGGTGGTGGGCGATGATACTACGTTGCTTAGTAGTTGCCTGTCAAAACTGGAGAAGCTCATCGAGGCTTTCGTCACCAACACGTTGAGCGTTCCATTAGTGTACGAGACAACGTACAAGGGCATTGTCACCAGCCAGGTTTTCACAGCCAATGATGTTAACGTGGAGTTTGGAAATGGCGTGTACAACGACCACCACTACCACTACGGCTACTGGATCACGGCATCGGCTATCTTGAAAAAGCTGGATCCGTCATGGTCGGGTATGGCTCAACTGGAGACGATGGTGTGGACGCTGCTCCGTGATGTGGCCAACCCGAGCTCGGATGACACGCACTTCCCCAAGTTCCGCCACTTCTCTTGGTACCTGGGCCACTCTTACTCGCACGGCGTGACCCCATGGCCGATGGCAAGGATGAAGAAAGCACGTCGGAGGATGTCAACTTTTTCTATGGCATGATGTTGTGGGGTAAGGCGACCGAGAACAAGGCTGTCGAGGACCTGGGCAGCCTCATGCTGCGCCTCAACGCGCGTACAGTCCGCACCTATTTCCTCATGACGTCGGACAACACAATTCACCCGCCCAAGTTCGTGCCTAACCACGTGACTGGCATTTTCTTCGACAACAAGGCCGACTACGCGACGTGGTTCAGCGCCGAGAAGCACTGCATCCACGGCATCCAGATGATCCCGGTGTCTCCGATCAACGGGCTGGTGCGCACGAAGGCGTTCATACAAGAAGAATGGGACGATATTCTGTCCAAGGAGGCGATTGTCACGAGCCGCGAGTCCAGGAACCCCTGGCTGTCTCTGCTGCTCGTGAACCAGGCCGTTATCAACCGCGCTTCCGCATTGTCACGACTCGCGACAGCAACCATGGACGATGGTCTGAGCCGTTCCTATGCTTTTTCATTGCAGCATCCCAGAGAACAAGCTGGCAACCAACATGTCCAAACCGTTTTCTGGACCCCCAGGTCTGTCCTCGTTAAAATCAAATACTACTACGAACGTAGTACTGTAATAGCATTTCCTACGTACTAGTAGCATTTTACTACGTACTAGTAGTACTATGTACTTCAAGTAGTAGTAGTAATTGTTTCTTTCTTCAACAAACAAGTACAGTGGATACCCATTCTAAGTGCGAAAGTGGCGGGATCCGCAAAAGAGAACAAGAAGTCAATATGGTGAAGCGTGGGGCCAAGACGCGTCGCAGCGTCTCGGCCGTTGAGCAGCTGCAGGCGGCGCTCACCCGCTCCCTCAAGGACAACGTGGCGGAGACCGTGAGCTCCGTGTGCGAGAGTTTCCACCAGGCGGTGACGGAGCAGGCGGCGGGGGCCTCCAACGCCGAGCAGTACAGCGCCAACTGCCGCCGTCTGGTGGACTACATCGCGCAGAACATGGAGACGTCCCCGGGCTTCGGCGAGCAGATGGAGCGCGTCATCCTGGCGTCCTTCAGTGACGCCACGGAGCGCGTGCTCAGCTCCGTCGTGACGCAGCAGCTCTGGTTCCACCCAAAAGCGCCACCAGCAGCAGCAGAAACGACAAGGCCAGTCGAGCAACAAACACAGTGAAGAGAGAAGCGTCTTCTTCTTCTTCTGCCAGGATGGCGACACGAGCGTCGACCGAGTCCCCGGCCATGCACACGAGAAGCTCCTTGGGGAGTAAGCGGACGGCCACGAGAAGCGACGCTGAGCCGGTCAAGAGACCGCGGCGTGCAGCCAGGAAGGTGATCCAGGACTCTTCAGACGAAGAGGAAGAGGAAGAGGAGGAGGAGAAGAAGGTGGTCGCAGTGAAGCCTCGCAGAGCCAAGAAACAGCAAGAAGAAGAAGATGATGACGAGCTGCTGTCTTTCCAGGACGCGGTGGGAGAACTGTGCTACCCGGACCGCCGCTCCCCTCGGAGACGGTTTTCTTCAAGGAGCGACTCCGCAAGTCGATCAAGTTCGTGGACGCGCTGCTGTGCAAACCGCCGAAAGGAAAAGTGTGCGCGCGTGGGTGCAAGAAGATCCGCGCGCAGATGTGCAGCAGCTCCACGCCCTGCAAGAACAAGATGTGCCGCATCTGGCACGATGTGGAAGCGCACACGGACCGCTGCTTGAACCCGCAGTGCGAGTTTAAGAACCGCATTTTGCTAAGGGAGACGATGCACAAGCTGGAGATCAAGGAGCAGCAGATTGCTGACCTCAAGACGAAGCTGGAAGGCAAGCAGGAAAAGCTGAAGGAGGCGACTGGCGACGACAAGGAAGAGCTGGAGAACGACATTGCGAGCGTGGAACACGACGTGGACGAGTGCGAGGACGAACTCGCGGTGCTAAAGGGAACGAAGAAGACCTTCTGGGGCAACCTGAACGAGATCGGCATCGAGGTTCGTCATGATGTGAAAGACAACTTTCCGGACTTTGCGACGCATTATGAGGAAAAGGCGGCCCCGCGCAAGGCGCGTAAGGCTGCTGTTGCGACTCCTACTTCGCATCTTTCTTCGGCATCGAGTCGGAGCTCGCGTGCTTCTGCTCGACTGGGTGCTGGCCCGCATGGGGAAATGCTGACGACGAAGAAGATGGAGACGACGCTGATGCTGAAAGTGTGGGAGATAACCCCCTCGTCGTACTGCGCGCAGAAGTACTTCCAGCGGACGCCATACTGCTCCACCGCAACATGACCGGGATGAAGAAGCGAAGGGCGGAGATGAGGAAACGTCTCTAAACGGCGACGAACTACCTCGACTGGACGAGCCTCCGCTCCCGCCTGCCGGTCCTCCACCGTTCAGACAAAACCCTGAACTGGATCGTGAGTTCGCCGTAAGCGCTTCCGGCTACTCTATTCACCCACCCGTGGATGAACTCGAGGCCCCTGCTGTCGATTTGGACAACGACCCGAGCAATCCCGTTGAAAACAATGCGGAGACGTCAGCAGTGGATGGAGCGGCACCCACTCCCGCCTCACGTGCTTTAATTGAGCAAGAAGCATTGCAGAAACAGAGCGAAGAAATTTCGGACATCATGGCGGGCTTGAGCGCTGCTAACCTGCCTCAAATTCCTGGTACCATGGAGGGCTCGACTGCTGCTAATCCGCCTCAAGCTCAGTCACTCAGCACGACTGGTTTTACCATTCGCGGAAACCAGCCACAGCCACAAAACCCGTAAGCGGTCTGTTGAGTACCTCACCAGCTATCGCAGATGTCACGTTACAGAAGGAGAGCAAGAAGAAGGCTGTATTCGCAAGCACAACGACGGCACATTTATATTTTGCGTTTTGATGCGAAGCAAAACAAAAAAGCAGCAGCGTGGTGGACGGCACGACCAGCTTCGTGAAAACAAAATCAAAGTAAACGCATCATTAAGTCCCGGTTTGCCAGTGCCAGTCGACTGACTGTTACACCGTTCTTCGTGCAGGCGGTGGCGTATAATTAGTGTTGTTGTTTTTGCTTGTTTACAGGGTTGAAGACAAGTTTTTATTGTGTTGTGCTGCACTGCAGGGCCTGGACGATGCCCTACCATCAAGATGGTGCCAGGGATGGACCAACACCGCACTTGCTTCTCATTCCACGAGTCGTAGAAGACGACAACAAACTGGATGGAGACGTGTCTGTAGGGATTGCGGGAGATAGCCCTACAAAACCCAGTGACCCTTTTGGTGTTCAGGACCACGATGACCGAGTCTTGTCAAAGGATCTGACTCTGGAGCTGCAACTGGAAATGCTGCGTGGAAAACTTTCGCGTCGCAACCAGGTTCTCGAGGTCATCCGACGCGCGTACTACCGTGACGTGATTACGATCAAGGAGGAGCTGCGGCAACACGGAGGAAAGCTTGGTCACATTGGCTCGGCAGCATCGTTTCGAGGGGAGACCCATCTGCAGCGAACGCCATCGCGACAGATAGGAAGTGGATCTGGGCCGATCGATGGCGGACTTTCAAGTGTTCCGTCGGTGGATTTACGCGAGACGTTGCCACTGTTTGCGCCCAGCGAAACTGTGTTACAAGTGCATCCGTGTGAGAGCTGTGGTGGTCACCTGGAGCTCGTCCACGGCGAGGTGTGTAAATGGTTAATTGTCCTTGTTCAAGTGAAAATGCTCAGTCGTCTGTTCTTTTGAATGTAGAGTAAGGAGCTTAAGGCAGCTCGTCAAGAAATGGTCCGGGCATCTAAGGGGAACAACAAATGAAGACAATCGTGCAGCGAATGCGCTCCGAGGCGAAGCAGATGGAGGAAGTGAATGAAGCTCTGCTACAACGGGTGAAAGCACTGATGAAAGAAAACGCGTACACTCTGGAGCAGCTACAGGCTGCGCGGAAGATGGAGCGCGAGCAAAAGGTCATCATTGCAGGTATGCGCTCCAAACTTCAGCTTACTCAAGCCACCCAGGACGAAATTGACCGGCTTGCAAGCGAGTATAAGGATGTAAAGCAGCAGCTGATCCGCTCGAATCACGACCGGGATATCTTTTCCGCCTCCAACAATCATCTCAAGGAAGAACTGGCGGAAGTTACCAAGGCTTTACACGTCGTTAAAGTCGAGAAAGCCCAAATTGAGTCGGACTTCGGCACAAACTGTAAGTCAATCATGATAGCTGGAGGAAGGTGTGGGGTTTTCTAATGTTCACTTGCTTGAAAACAGACTACCGCCTCCAGGAAGAAACGAAAAAGTCTCGACAGCTAACTGTGGATCTTGCTGCAAGAGATGAGCAGCTTAAAGAAAAAGCTGCCCTTTGCGCTGAGCAACAACAATCTCTGACATCACTTAAGGAAGAGCTCGTGTCGACGCTGCAACGTTTCGAGCAGACAAAGCGGCATCTGGAAGACCAGCTTATCGAAGAAGAACGCGCAAGGGAGGAGATGCAAGAACAAAACCTCGAATTTCGCCGCTTGAACAAGAAACTAGCACGGGATTTGGAGCATATCCACAGTCAGTCGATGGACATTGAATTCTCTTCGATGGCAGACGACGGGGAAGTCTCGGATAGGCAACATCCCTCAGCAACCAAAAATGACCGTCGAAAACGACCGCAAGGCGTAAACCAAGCGGTGGCGATGCGAAACAATCTTCTCAAGAAGATAGAAGACCTTCAGTACCAGCTTGAGTGGGCCTCAATGCGCGAGAATGATCTAGCTGGCATGCTAGGACGTAACACTGCGTCTGCTGGTAAGCCGCCGATGGTAAAACGGGTGCTTAGTCGGATGCCAAGCAAGATAACCATCACTCGCGCAGTGACTCCGGAAGGTGAAGTGAGTCGACCAACAAATGCAACTCCGGAGTATTCTGCTCCGGAGGAATCTACTCACAGCTCAATTGAAACCGACGGTGGCCGTCCGAGAAAAAGTCAACGGGTATTTCGCAAAGGGAGCCCCAGTTTGCAGCACCTTCAATAAAAGAGGACGACTCGGATGAAGCCTTCGAGATCAACGAGAAGAACTTTGAGGTATATCACAAAGAGGTTGCGCGCATGTTGACAGAGGTGAAGGAAGGCAAGGATCAAAATGCCAAGCAACAGAAAGTGATCACGGTATGTGATATGGTGATTTGATTCCTCACCAAAAATGAGCGTCTTCGTTTGCTAATCCTTTTTCGTTGTGACAGGAACTAGAGCGGAAGAATCATGTGCTGACCGATCGCCTTGAAGAATCCAAGCTGTCAATTGAGGCGCTAACCGGCAGGTAAAACATTAATGTTTCTAACCAGCGCGAGATATTGACTGACCTCTTGTGCATTTGTCGACTGAAATGATAGCGTAAATGCATTAAAAATGCGACTGAATCAAGACAGTGCGGGCGCGGCAGAAATGATGGAGGCCATGATGCGGCAAATTGACGAGGGAAAGCGAGACCAGCAGTACGAGGTTGACAAAAGCGTTATTTTGATGACCTTCTTGCGCAAGGTCTCGGGATCTGTGCATGAACTCTGCGATAACCAAGCAATTATTCTAGAATTGGAACTCGATTCGGTGCCGCCTGACGATCCCGATGGGGCTGCGTACGATGGAGAAGGTGGTATGCAGATGATGGAATTGCAGCGTAAAAAGCGCGAAGTTCGCAGAAAAGTACTTCTGGAAAAAGCCATGAAGAAGTTTGCCATCATGTGCCACAATCGTGCCGATCTCATCGGTGCTGAGATGCAGAAAACGAGAGCTGACTTTGAGCGTTTGCGCCAAGATCTCGACCAGGCGGAAAACAAAATTGACTCGGACCAACTGCACATCCAAACATTAGAGGCGGAAATTGCGAAACTTCGTCTCACAGTCGAAATGGGAAAGAACAACATCGGGAAAATGGAACGAGCTCTGGTACGAACGAGTACAGACGACGCAAAAACAGGTTTCTGGTGAAATATTCTAACTTCGATGATTTTTCTAGAAACAAACGTCCGAAGAGCTGAACGAGATCACAACGAGATTTAAGTTTCAAGGAGAGGAAGTGACGATTCTGAAGAGAGAGCACGAAAAGCTGAAAGAAGACCAGAATCGACTCGCGCTTCTTCTTTTCGAGAAAACGAAGGCTTGGCAACAAGGGATCACCAATAATGATAAGGTAGACTCGCAAATGTACTGGATGTACTATTTCCAACTGACGATGACGTCGTGACAGTGTAACCAGAAGGTTGAGGAGATAGAGGAGGCTTTGGTGCAAGTTAGGACGGAGCGCCAGATACTGCAGAAAAAGGTTCGCAAAATGATTTTTAGGACGATTTCGGGCTGTCCTCACCTAGTCGTCTGTCTTTTACGCTATAGCTCGATGAGATCGAGGAGTTGGCCGAATTCCGACGCCGTACGAACCAGAGTGTTGGGATTTCAGCGATTTGCGAGACGGCCGAGTCAGAGATCCAAACTGACCGGTGGAAGCCGCAAGGACTGATTCTACGACAGCGAAACGGACCAGACCGGATGCCACAGCGGTTCCTTGGGAAGGCTTCGGTCATGATTCACTGTCCTGAATTGAACAGTTCGTCATTTTCTACTGGGGACGCTCCTGAAAATCAGGATTTCGGCCTTGGTCCGATATCAACTTCGAACGGAATGCCTCCTGCCATGGACACAGACGAGCATATGCGTGGGCTTCTCGAGTTAAAGGTATATCCATCGCTCAAGGCTGGTGGCCGACAGATCAAAACGAGTTACGCCAGCTCTCGTCCTAAGGCTCTCTCGCGACTTTACCTGTCTTCTGATGGTGTTTCTCAGAAGTACATTGCCCCAACACCACGGAAAGGACTAGGCGAAAGTGGTCAACAACGTCTAACGCTCGATGGAAGACCATCGACAGTTATCTGAACAGCTTGGGATACTGTAGACATCACACATGTAGATTAAGAATGTCATGAGTCTACTTACTTGCACGCGTTCCACAATTTACTTTTGCGGGAACGTCTTCTCGATGAAGCGCACACCTTCGACCTCAAGGCGTGCGAGGGCTGGACCGTAGATGTCGGGGTTGTCGGCGTCAGGACACCTCGGCCCTGAACAGCGTCCTGCAAAATGAGCTGCACGCCAATAGCTGCACTCAAACCGACAGTTTTTGCCATGATAGTGTCGCCAGTCTCGGAGCCGTAGCCCACGAACGTTGACGTGCGTTTTTCCTTCTTGCCGTTTTCGTACTCGACGCCGAACTCATGGTGCATGATGGCCATGTCGCGTTCACCTGGCTGGTACGATAACTTGTCCTGCAACAGCGTACAGAATGCATCCAGAATCGACGGTGCCTTGACAATTGGGGTTGTAGGTTCAAAAGCGCCAAGCCACTGGAGGAATCCGTGGGCATCTTCGCGAAGATTTTGGTGTCCACCCAACTGCGTGAGAAGGTCTGGCCAAGATGATGGAATGGGCTTGGAAGGGTCCATGTCAAAGAGACCAAGTTTGCGCAGTTGGTACAGCATTTGGCAGCAGCCACCGTAACGCAGAGTGCCTCGATATAGGGAGTGTGCTTCTGGGATGCCGTATATATCGCCGTAAGGTAGCGAATTGCGGTTCGGAATTTGCTCGATGTTAAACGCAGGTAGGAAGTTCACACGCTCGCTACTGTTTAGTAAGTCTTCACCTGCCACATCAATAACTTTGCCGTCTTTGCGGTACTTTGCCGCATTCAGGGCCGCTGTTAGCACACCGCGCGGACTCCAACTGAATTTGTAACCCATGGCGTTGTCCGCTGCCTCGGGCGCTGGTAGCCCGCCACACACAGAGGAGAACGACATGATCTTTCCAGAGTGCGCCTTCACTTCGTCAATAACTTTCATTGCACTCATGTGGTCCATGCCAGGGTCAAGACCAATTTCACAGAGGATAGGGATGCCAGCTTGCTTGGCTCTGGAATCCAGTTCTTTCATTTCGGGAGACACATAACTTGCAGTCACGAGTGGCGTCGCATGCTGAATACAGCGCTCAGCAATACTCGTGTGCATCGTAGCCGGCAAGAGTGACACGACACAATCAGCTTCTGCGCAAAGCTTATCGACGCCGGCAGTGTCTTCGGCTACGTTCACAACATGAGGCTTAATATTTCTGCGAGAGATCTTGCGCATCATAGCCTTTACCTCAACTTCGAGGCCTGACACCACATGAACCTCATTTCCTTGTTCACGGGACAGATACTCCACAAGTGGTGACGCCACCAAGCCGGCACCAAAGCATACAATCTTACGTCTTTTTGGGCTTGAGACCGACACATCCGTTGTGTTGGCAGCCGCGTCCTTCCGCACTACAGCGCCACGCGTTTTCGAGTAGTTTGTATCGCACAAATCAGGAAGCTCAGTAACAGTAGCCTTGGCACCAGAGGTAAGACCAGCAAGGGAGCGAATCTTCTCGATGATGTCATCCAACGCAGCGCGATCATTCATGCTGATCTGGACTATAGCATTCGATACGGTACTGTCCCCACTGTCGCTTGCAGCAATGTTCGGACGCACTTCACAGTCCACAAGGTGGAAACCACCATCATGTTCCTCGATAAGGTTGAGAACCTGATTGATAAGTCCAGTATCGAAGAGGTGACCTTCGAGTAGGATACACGTACTCCCCGCGACTTCTTGCTGCGCATCCAGGAACCTGTACTGCTTGCTGCGCTCACGCTCGGCACGCATACGGTGAATGTACTCGTATTTGGGGGTGAGCACTCCCTTGCTTGCAATGCAAGCACCACGAAGCTCAGCAGGCAATTCCTTCTGCTCATGCAGCGGAACAGTGGATGAAGTAGTACTCGACAAGGCCGCCACGTACGAGACTAGACGGTCACCAAACTGTTGGCTTGATTCGCGTGCGAGTTCACTCGGCAAGATGTCGACCCCCATCATCATGATGCCGTTGTCTCCCTCGAGGCCTCGACTGTCGCCGTCTTCACGCATTTTATCCTCAGCGACGTCGTACAATGCGAACGGGCGTTCAATCTCCGTGGCGCGTTCCAGAAACTCCACGCTGCCGCCTATATCACACGAGATATCGGCAATCCCCAACAGCTTATGGTTTCCAGAGCCTCGAAGCTCTCGGATCTGTTCACGTGTAACCAGCCGCGGAAAGCGCTCGTCCCAGTACATGCAGTTCACCAACATGGACGTGTACGGCAACACCTTTTCGTGGAAAGCAGCGTCGTACTGGTGCGGGTTCTGGTAGTAGTGTGCGCGCGTGGTCGTGTCACTGTTTCCAGCCTGTGGCTTCACAAAGAAAGCAGGATCATCGATCACAGTACCATACAGAATATGGTTATTCTTCGGCAGGTTCGGCAGCTCTGACGGGTGCACCATTTCATGCGGCATGAGCTTGAATATCTCTTGCGCGCCCTTGGAGACGTTGCCATTGCCTGTAAATGCAAACGCCATGGGCGCCAGTTCTCCCGGCAGTCCATCGGACCGGATCCGCCTGCCGGCAGCTTCTACGGCGTCTTTCGCGTGCTCCAAGTCTGCGTACATGTAGGACGACGCGACGTTCACGAAGGGCGAGGAGATGCCCATGTTGATGAGGCGCTCCCCGAGGCCTCGGAAGCCCGCAATCATTCCAGCACGTCCGGCGTTGCCCCGAAGGCGATGAGGCGCTTGCCGCTCTCCTCCGTGATGCACTCGTAGTCGATGAGCGTGACGCGGCGCTGTAGCACGGCGTCCAGCAGCGCCATGTTCTCGGGCTGCGCCTTGATGGTGTGGCTGAAGAAGAGGTACGTCTTGTCCGCCAGCAGCGCGGGCTCGGGCACCTGCTTGACGCCCACGATGACGCTGGCGGGCGCCAAGTCCTCGGCCAGCGTCGCGCCCGCGCGCTCGTACTGCTCGTCCGAGAAGACGCGGGCGGTGGACGGCTGCACCAGAACCTGCACGCCGCGCTGCACCAGCTCGCGCACGTGCGCGGGGGTGAGCGGCGCGCGCCTCTCCCACTTATTGTACACCTCGCGCACGATACCCACGCATTTGCCTGTCATCTCGAAGAGGAGGCTTGGCTTGAGTCCGGCGGCGCAGATTGCGGAATGAGCCGTGAATGCGCGCTGGTTGAAGACGAAAGATTTCGTGCCGGATGGATACATATAACGACTTTGTATTGGTTATGACAGGGTATACATTGTGAGAGTCAGGTGGAAATATGAAAAACAGTGGCTATGTGGCCCTTCTGTATTTGATATCGTAGGTTATTACAAAACGAGGTAATTGAATAATTGCGTGCGTCCTCGTTGAAGTTGCCTTTGTTGGATGCAGCCAATCAGTCGACGATCAGTAGACGACAGTAGACGACAGTAGACGAACGAACGTCCTGCTGGCAAGACAATCGCTTGCAAGGCGAAAGTAGACAAGGCAATGTAGAAAGTTGATGTGCAATACGCTTTGAGCGGCTGGCCATGACACGTCGTGGGTCATGCCTTTTCGTAGTTGCCTTTTGCCACGCCACCCATGGCCGCGCCGCCGCGCTACTTCAGCTTCAAGGACTTCCTGTCGAAAGCGGAGGCTGCCGCCTTCTTCGAGCTTCCGCACGCTGAGCAGGTGGCCAAGGTGGCGCAGTACCTGGACTTCTTGGGCCAGCAGCCCGACGCCGCACAGTTCACGACGTCGTCCAAGGCGTCCGTTAGCTTCGCGAGGCGCAGCGCTGCTCAGGAAGATGACAATGATGATTCCGGAAGTGATGACCATTTGCTGAAGAATCTCCTTGAAGGACGGACCCGCAGTGGATTCGGCGCCTTTGGCACAGAGCCAAACTTCTTGCCGCAAAAGCGCTTGAGCTTGGCGGTCGCTCACGCTGTGAAGCAGATTGGCCACATTTACATCGTTGAGCGCAACAAGCGCGGCATTGCCAAGCCACCGGTGCTAAACAGCCGAAGCTTTTTCTTCTACTGGTGCCATGCAGAAAAGCAGAAGCTCATGGACATTCGAGAGAAACTAGCAGCAGACGAAATCTCACCGCAAAGAAGACGGCTGTGTTGGCAACGCATCGTGATTGTAGTCGATCGCGCAATGTGCGAAGACTGCATTCGATTTAGCGAGTGCTTTGCGCGGTTCGAGAAGGCAGCGATCTCTATTCAAGACCCAGTTGTTTTGCGAGTGTTTCCCCAATCCAGGGAACAGCAAGTTCGGTGTGTCCTCGTTGGCGACCTCAAGCCTCCTGCAAAACCTTTCGTCAAGGGAACAAGTCACTGCTAGTTCATACGATTTACTGTTTCTACTTGAGGAATCGTCCCAGTGTTCCTTTGCGCTTCAGTTGTTGCGGTTGTACCTGAAGTCATTTACATGTCAGTACCGCCCAGACTTCTAACACAAGCTGTCTGTTCCGCACCTCCGTTTCACCAGCTTCGTTGCCTTGATGACCCTACAAAATTCACAGCAAGCCCCACTGTCAAGCAGAAGTGCATGAAACCCCAATTGGTTTCTACGTACGTTGCCCAGTTGGACTGAGTGTGAATCGGGAACATTTTCTTTTGCGGCAGAAACGTTTTCGTGGAGCTGCACGTTTCGTATCAAGTTGTCCTCTTGTTGCATCAGATTAGCTTCATACTGCCGCGAAAGAAGTTGCTGCGTTTGCTCCAACGCCACTTCCTGGGCTGATGATGCTCGCTCACGGTTTGCAACAATCTCTTGTCTCGCTTCAAGATGCACATGCCGCACCTCCAGCTAGAGGCAAACACGCACGATGTGAGTTATTGTTGCTGCTCAATTTAAATCTAACACAACAAATGACCGTACCTCGCGTCTGGTAGCCTCTACGCTAGCCATTTTCCGAGTATGTCTTGCATTAAGTTTGTCCTCTAAAAGCTTTACGCGCTTCATTTAGGAAAACCACATGAACTGTAAGCCACAAGCACATTGAGCGATCCACCGTTCATTGGACTCACCGTGTCACTCCTTTCTCTACGCTCTAACTCAGACTGAAAGTCCAAAAGTCCCGCTTCCTTTTCGTTCAGCACGCGCTCTTTTGCTTGCAACTATCAATATAGAGCACACCAACAATAAGTAGCCCAAAGGCTCTGGAAGCCGGTAACGCTCCAATGCGTACGTGATTGTTTCTTTCATCTACTTTTGCTTGTGATAACACGATCCCCTGAAACGAAGTGGCCAAACAGATTAGAACTTTGCAACAACAACACATGAAACATACCCCTACTCTTTCTCGAAGATCGAGAATGGATTCACGCTCACTGTGCTCATTATTTGGACGAATCACTTCAGCCTGCTGCGGTTTCGGTTGTAGATTCTGTTCTTGTTGCAGCGGAGCGTCATGCAGGCGTGCCTCCAGCCGAGTGATTTCTAAAGTTCGAACATTTAAGTGGCGTTCCTTCTCGGGTACACGCTCCGTTTCCTCATTCAGTGTGCGCTCAATTGATCGGATACTTCTCTCGCGCGTCTGAAATAATGAATCATAATTAGTCAGTTGAGTATTTTTCTAGCCATTTGAAGAGATACCTGCAAGTTTTGCTGCTCTTTCATGAATGCAGTCTAACAAACACACAAACGTATAAATCGCTATCAGTGTGTTACACTGTGATACTGTAGCGGTATCCACCCCTACCTGAAAAATATGAAGATGTTGTTCCTGTTCCCTCAAGCGCTCCTCCTGGTTGCATCGCAACGCTTTTTCCCCAACGTCTGGTGAAAAACAAAATTGATCAGATATCATAGCAATAGTGCACACTGTAGAACGTTACTCAACGACCATCGCTTACCGAGGTTCGTGAGTTCTGGCAAATATCGAGGACTCGGATCGTTCACACTGCGAGAAAAATCAACACCAACAACTCAGCCAGCCTTATTGTATCATAAACCTCTCGGCAATGCACGTACATCGCTGGTAGCAGCTCCATGTTTAAGCGAGATTTCTTCGCTGCCTTCACATGGCTGCGTAGAGCTCGAAATCCACCCGTAGCACAGTCCATGCTGCTTTGTATCGGTAATTTTGGTACCGGTAACTGCCGCAAAATTGAGACGACCACCAAAATGTAGCCATCTTCAGCGTGTACGTCATCATTTTCCTGCAGGACGGTTGCCGGGTCGACAGTTGACAAGTCCCTGCTTCGAGCGTCAACTTCCCAGCAGTTATGGTCGAGCAGGAGCCTGTCAAGCGCCCCGGATCTCTCCCTGGAAAGTTGTGTCCGTGCTGGCGGTGTTGGTGCTGCTGACGCCCGTGTGGATCGTATACGGCTGCTTGGGCGCCCTTTTCACACGTCCCTCCTCCGTGGTTGCCAGGAGAGGGCTGCAACTACTGGCAGCTCTAGGTCTGTGGGGTTCGTTGCAGGTATTTCTCACCCAGTCCGAAGAAAATGACACGTGGGTGAAGCTGCAACTTGCGGGCTGGATTCTGGCTCTGCTGCTGGCGCAATGGAAGCTGGACCAACTGCTCGTGTTCCACCTCAGTCAGAAGCCAGAGGAGCGCCATGTTGATGTCACTGGGACCGTGATGCTGGTGACATTTTTGGCTGTGGCTGCGGTCTTGTCGAAGTCGAACTTGCTGGTGCTCTCGCAATGGCAGGACCAGAGAAGTTATGCCATACGTACGTTCATGTTTTTGCAATTTGATGGGTACTGCCATCCATATCGGTGCTAATGGGATAATTGCGTTGTTTGATTGCATCAGACATGTTTTGGGCTACACACTTGTTATTGCCAGTGGCGGTAGTGATCTCACATTTGAAGGCATGGATCCCTGCACGATACTCCGAACTGGAGCGGCTGGAGCGTGAAATTATCGAGCGCAATGTCAAAGTGCCTTTTGAGCTGCTGAAAATCGCTGGACTTGGGACAGTGCATGTGCCTTGCACTGCACCAATCACTGTGGAAGGAAAACCACCTTTGGTGCTCCTTCATGGATATGCTGCGGGTAATGCGCTGTGGGCTTGTGTAAGTGAAACCTCGCCATTTCAAGATTTCTTATGGGTAGAGTATTTGAGTGGCGGTTTGTTTTCTTACACTGTTGATATTGCTTCTCTGCTGTCAGAACTTTGAGGACTTATCTAGGCACTACGATGTGGTACGTTTATCAGCAATGTGATTTTCAAACTTCTCTTCGTCTAATAATTGTCTTCACAATGAACTCTCCATGACATGAAGTATGCTATCGATTGGATTGGAACGGGAAGATCCGATCGCCCAAATTTCACTTCTTACGAGGTTCGCCATACAACTCCTGTGCTTTTAGGGTGCTGAATTATGCTGCTAACATTTCTTTCTCTTTCGTTTCCAGTGGGAGTATGTGAACGAAGTTATGGTTGAGGCACTTGAAAACTGGCGGAAGGAGCTCAAGGTATACAAACAAGCCTCTGCTACTGTCTTGCTTGTACCAGATATCGTTGCTCGACTGGCAAGTCTAACAACATAAATGCCTGGCAGATTGACAAGTTTTATCTCGGAGGTCACTCCATGGGGGTAAGTGGTGAACAAGCTATCGGAAAAGGGCTGGTGTCTGACTCAATCCGCCCGCTTTCTTACGTAGGCAATGTTTACTACATCATACGCTGTGAAATACCCCGGTTGCGTTGAGCAGTTAGTGCTGATCTCACCCGCTGGTGTTGGCCATCCTCCAGTCCGGAAGAATTTGCCACTGGGTCTCCGCATCTTCCGCTCTGTTTGGAATCTCCGGCTGACTCCAATGGTAATGCCTCCTCCGTTCATCGAGCTTTACCACGCACTAATGCTTGGTATAAATAATATGTAGAGTGTCGCGAGGTTCGCTGGGCCATTGGGCCCGCGCTTTCTACGCTTCATCGCGTCAGTGCGCGTCAGTGTGATGCCCGAAACGAGCTGCATTCGTCGCGGGCAGATTCCGCTGGACGCCCTAGGAGCCTACTGGTACAACAACTGGGCGCTGGAGAAGTCCGGCGAGATCGCTATGCATTCGCATCTGCTGCCTGGTGCATTTGCTAAGCGCCCGCTCTGCGAAATGCTGACGCCGGACACCATTCAAGTTCCCATTACGTTCATCTACGGCGGCGGCCCCGACTGGATGAGCTCCAGTCACGGAGAGAAAGTTGCGAAGGCATTCGAAGGCAAACAGAGCGTGAAGGTCGTGCTGGTGCCGGGTGCAGGGCACCAATTGTTCATGGACAACGCCCCGCGTTCAACCAAATGCTGGTCGCTGCACTCGCACGATCCTGAAGCAAGTGTAGCCATCTGTCACTCTGGCGCGTAATCAAACCGATAATGCGACATTAGAACCTGTCAAATTGTATGCGTGTGATGTCAAATTTCGAATTCGTGCATAACTCCGTAGCCGAGAACCTGTACAAACATATATATGAAACCATCGCGTTTACTTGGTCGAGACCAACATTCCTGTACATGTACGTCAGCAGACCGGACCACCGCATTGAGCAATCGTCCTTGGACAGCACAAGTGTACAGACAAATGCTACGAATGCTGCGCCCCATGGCCGCCACCACAGGTAAATACTACGCTCAGCTGTATTTTCTCTCTCTCTTCTGTTGCGCTGAGCTTTGGTGCTGAAGTGGTGCTGCTTGCTGCAGGTGTGGCGACAGAGAGCCGCCTATGGCACTGGGTGCCCGCCAGTTACGCCAAGCTGGAGGAGGCTGAGCGCAAAATCCTGGCGCGCGCAATCCCCACGCCGTTCGAGATGAAGAAGGTGGCGCAGCTGGGCACCGTCGTGGTTCCCTGCTCGGACGAGAAGAAGCGCAAAGATGCCAAGAACCTCGTGTTGATCCACGGCTTCGCTGGGGGCAACGCAGTGTGGGCAATGGTAAGTGTAAAACTTAAGATTGATGCTGGGCGTGAATAATACGTGCTAATATTTTTACATGGCTGCTGCACAGAACCTGGAAAAGTTGTCCAAGCATTTCAATGTCGTAAGTTTTTGACGCCTACCGGTAGTGTTTGTTTGGTACATGAAAAGTTTGGTTCTGACTTTCCGCTTGAAATGCCTTTGTGAAATAGTATGCGGTAGAGTGGATTGGCGTTGGCCGTTCGGACCGACCTGACTTCAATTTCAAAGACGTAAGGCACCGTTTGTTTTGTGTAAGGGTGTGTATCTACATTCTGATGCTTGTTTTGCTTCCAAAGTATGATAGCGCCGACGATTTCATTGTCGGTTCTTTTGAGAAATGGCGCCAAGAGATTCAGCTCGACAAGTTTGACCTATGCGGTCACTCGATGGGGGTGAGATGCCCTTTAACAACGCCATGACGAAAGACAATTCGTGTTGACTGAGGTTTTTTTGCTGCTGTAGGCAATTTTCGCATCATCATACGCTGTGAAGAATCCCGAACATGTCGACGTAAGTCCCCAAAGGTAACAGTATCGATGATAAGAGCCGCCTTAGCTAACCTTTCACCTTTTTCGTGGACGAATAACAGCACCTGGTGTTGGCATCGCCTGCAGGCGTTCCGCACGCGCCGCCGCCTCCTGATCCGACGACTGAAGAAGGCAAAGCTGTCAACAAATCTTGGCTGCGACGAATGGTCTACTCGGCATGGGAACAGGGTATGACGCCGATGTCGCTAGCCCGTTTTGTAGGACCTTACGGACCGAAGCTCGTCCAGAACGTCGTGCACCGCCGAGCTTCATTCATGTCGGAGGGAGTGCCATGCGTGATGGTCGCGTAAACCTCACTGAACTGGGCGACTACATCTACCACAACTGGGCACTCAAGCCAAGCGGAGAACGTGCCATGACGACACACCTGGCTCCTGGTGCACACGCCGTTCGCCCATTAGTGGACGTGCTTACTCCGGAAAATGTGAAGATGCCGCTGACGTTCATTTACGGCGAGTTTGACTGGATGGACTACCACAGTGGAGAGGGTATTGTGGAGCGCTTTAAGGAGAAGGGCCGTGCTGCTTACCTGTATCGTGTGCCGGACGGAGGCCACCAAATGTTCTTGGAGAATCCCGATGAGTTCAACCGCATTCTCGTCGACAGCCTTACACCATCGACACAATAGAGTTTACGAAACTCGAGAGCAGAACTACACGACGAATATATTCTAGTGCAAAACCTTCTTAAGACGCGCTTGGAAAATCGCAATATCGCCTTCTTCCTGGAAATCAGGATGCAGCTCCATCGTTTCGATCGGTTGAATGTCAAATACCTCCTTGAACGTATCGAAGAACTTCTCCTCCGAGTTTTGACGTTTCTTGTACGCAAGCAACACCAACGTCTTGGGTCCAGCCATCGCCTGGAGCGACGTCATCAGAGCCTCAAATGCCGAAGCGTACGGACACGCCACAATGTCAGCACCGATGATAACGTCGTAGTGCTGGACCAAATGATGTCCCAAGTCACCCCACAGATACTCCTCTGCAGTGCACTGATCTCCCGATAGCTCATTAACCTCAATGTTCCTCTGAGTGAGCGCCACTGACGCCGGATCTCCGTCAGTGACGACGACGCTCTTGGGTTCCAAATGAGCAGCTACGACCCCCACCAGTCCCGGGCCACAGCCTAATTCGATGACGCGCTTGTCTTCCACCAGGTCCCGATGCGCTGCCAGATACAAAGACAGCGCAATGGCTGCGTCGTACACTGAAGCACCGAAACCTAATGCAGTGCCGCCTCGCCCGTCACTCTGCCACGCTTGATCGATTCGAATTCGCCTGCCAGCGATCGGGAACCAGCGGGTTTCGTCGCGTAGCGCGTCGTGAAACGGGTTTCGGAAGGAAAACGGCACAAGAGCACATGCCAAAGACGCTGCAGATACAGAGGACGGTCGCTTTTCTTCGGAGGAGGAGCTGGCACCCTCCATAGCCGCCGCTAAACTCGTGGACGCGTTGTCATCCATGATGATGACAAAAGTGAAGTTTCACGATAAAAATGACGGTAACACTCTCTATTGTTTATTTTGTGTGCGACATTATTGCATTAGAGTTGCTAAGCTGGTCGTGGTTGCCTCATTCTGGCCGTCGTGGCTTAAATAAATGCCAGATTGAGCTGGTCGTCGAACGGCTTGAGCAGCGGTGCCAGCAGGTTCTTCTCGTGCGGAGGAGCGACTCGCGCAGCTTCACGAGCTCGTCGTACTTGGACCCCATCTTCTCCACAATCTTGTTGAGCTTACGTTGCGCTTCAGGACCGCCACCTTCCGCCACCTTGGCCTTGAACGACAGGAAGTGCCGTAGTAGCTCGCAAACGTCGTGGAACTGGTTGTACACCTGCTTCTTGAATTCGTTCGGGATATACTCGGCAGCCAGCGCACCACTCGCCAAATTGGCAGCAGATGAAGCGGAGGCCGAGTCGCTCGTGGAGTCCGAGCACGCCACCACTTCTGCCAGCACGTTGAAGCAGGTCTTGGAAGTAGGGTAGGCAATCTCCAGCTTAATCGGTGTCTTGCACAAGGATTGGAACACCTGAGCTGCATCTGAAAGCGACAGTTTGGCCGTCGTGTTGCCATTAGCATCGGTGCCCTTCTCCGCGTGTTGAAAGTATCGCGACTCGTCTTCTAACGTGAGCGGGTTGTACGGCGGCGGAGCTTTATCCTGCAGATCATCCAGCGCCGTTGCGTCCGTCAAATTGTCGTGGTAGCCTGCTTTCAGCTTCTTCTTCTGTGGCAGCGTCTGCTGTCCGTTGCCTCCTGCCTTCTGTTGCAACTTCCCTGCATGCGCTGGATCCAGCACGTATGCTCCGTGTCGGTTAAACTTGGCAATGGTGATACTGGACGGGTTCTCCTTCTCCGTCCTCAGTCGTTTCGCGTGATGCACCGCCGCGTCTTCCTCCGTCGACGACAAGTCGATCAGCGGGTCCACAACTCCCCGGGGATCAATGGTCACCCCTTGGACTCTTCAGCCTCTTTCTCCTCGTACTTGGTGAACATATCCTCATGGCCAGCCTTCCTGTCACGATGGAAGTACTTGGATTTAAAGAACGCGCCCCAAAATTCCGTCTCCGTCATCTTGTCGGGTACTTGGCCCTGGTATGCTCGGTACACGGCCGGGTACTGAATGAAGATCTGGTGGATCACTTCAGCATTTAAATTGTACTTGACCACGCTCCCTCCTTCATTATCGGCCGCCAAATCCGTCAAAATGGCCGACGTTTTCGCCGTCTTCTGTCGTTTACTGGCCTCCCCAGCAATCAAATGGCGACGACTGGCCCAGAAATCCTCCTCGGAGATGAGGCCGTCGTTCACCATCTCCGTGTGCTGCCGTTTCAGTGCCGGGTTGGCCGCCAGCAGCGCCGCCCGTTGCTTGATCTCCGTGGGGTTACACAGCGCTGCAGCGTTGGAGCGCGTCCCTCTCGCTCCGTTCTCGCGCAGCCGGTGGGCGATGAAGTCTTTGGCCTGTTCGCGCACCTCGAAAGCTTCTTGCAGACCGCCCGACTCGGACACAAACTCCAGCACGAGCGTGGAATTGGGGGCCAGCCGGAGACGGATCATGGCCTTGGGGCTCGAGAGCGACGACACCTGCTGGTCCTGCACGGTGCTCCACGGCACGACGATGGGCGCGGACGCGTCGGCCGTCCAGCGCAGACCCGCGGGCGAGAACTCGGCGCGGCCGTCGCGCTTCTTCACGCGCACCAGCGCCACGAAAGCCCGTGACATAATTGACTATGGGCGGGCGGGGAATCCAGTTTGGTGATACTGGACGAGTGCACAGCAGTGGATATCAGGTATTGCAATTGAATGGGTATGGTTGACAGTTGCAGCATGTGAAGTATTTGTTTGAATAAATATCGGTTATTAAGGGGTCCAGAGGCTGCTCGACGCATTATTGATTTTGACGGAAAATGACAAGGCCGGCGCTATTGCTGTTGGTGCTGCTGGCGCTGGGCTGCGTGTGTGGGGAGGAGTACCATCGTCACACGAACAATTGGGCGGTGATTGTACGTGCAGAGCGCTGGACGCAATGAAGAGCTGGGTAGATACTAACTCGGTGTCTTCTTGCTGTAGGTGGACACGTCTCGCTTCTGGAGCAACTACAGACACGTGGCCAATGCGCTGTCGCTGTATCACTCGGTGAAGCGGCTGGGGATCCCAGACAGTCAGGTCGGAAGCTGGGAATTAAAGGGGTTTGAGCTGTGCAGCTCTCGGACTGACGTTGTGTGATAGATCATCTTGATGCTGGCCGACCAAATGCCCTGCAACCCCGCAACTGCTTCCCGGGGCAGGTCTTCAACAGCAGAACGCAGAAGATCAACCTGTAAGGTCTCCACTTTTGTCATGCCAATGACAGGATATCTTAGCTGACTTTTGCTCGTAGCTACGGGAAGAACGTCGAGGTGGACTACCGAGGCTCGGAGGTGTCGGTTGCCAACTTCATCACGGTCCTCACAGGTGCGTGCGGTGGGTGCAAGGTGCTTCGCAGGGGTTGCGCTTGATAACCGAGTGTGAACAGGTCGCCACGAACCTGGGACGCCAGCGTCGAAGAAGCTCGACACGGACGAGAACAGCAACATCTTCGTACGAGTCTCGTCTCCGCCAATCTTGTCCCCTTCGCTCACGTCTGTCTCTCCTTGCAGCTCTACATGTCCGGGCACGGCGGCGACGGATTCCTGAAGTTCCAGGTACGTGTGTTGATTCCTTAGATTCATCAGCCGTCAATGGGCAGCGCGGTGATGGACTCACTTCTGTCGTGGCAGGACTTCGAAGAGATGTCGAGTCAAGACCTGGCCGACTCCATCCAGGAGATGCACGTCAAGAAGCGGTGCGTCACATGCGTTGATGAGTCATCCGCACCGGCTGATACTAACAAGTGCATGGCTCGCAGCTACAACGAGATCTTCTTCATGGTGGACACGTGCCAGGCGGGCTCGTTGTCGAACGCCCTCGAGTCCCCGAAGGTGGTGACGATCGGCAGCTCTCAGACCGGCGAGAACTCGTACGCGCATCACTCCGACTTTGAGGTTTGATTGGGCGGCTCTCATCCGTAAGTGTTGGATATTGTTGACATTTGTGTGCGGTATGGCGTAGCTGGGGTTGTCGGTCATCGATCGCTTTACGTTCTCCACGCTGGACTACCTACAGCGCATGAAGGTGGGCGGCTCCATCCGCAACGGGACCCTGCGGGACCTCTTCAGTTTCTACGACCCAAGAATGCTGCTGTCGACGCCCGACTATCGTACTGATATCCTTGGCCGATCCATTGACGAGGCACCCATCACGGATTTCCTCGGATCAATGTTGGACGTGCACCTTCACTACGACGATGAAGCGTACCCGATCGAGGCCACCCCTGCAGCTTCAGCTTCGAGCTCGAAGGCGGACATACACATGGAGATAGAAGACGCGATTGGAGTGGTTGGCTCTCCATCACAAAGCAACACACGCGTAATGCCGAGCTTCCAATTCACCAAAGAGTTCCTCTTGGGGGCTACTGTGACCGTGATTGGCGCCGCCGTCGTCACCACCAAAGCGATTTAGGGAGATACTAACTCATCATTACCCATTCCTTGCTAACTCATCATTTCCCATTTCTTGCTTACTCACCTTACCCATTTCGCTCATCTCGAGCCTGTGACGAGACTTTCGGGTTGCACCAACTGATTAATGGAAAATCACCAGGAAAATACTAAATCACTAACTACTAGCGTCGACCACTCTCGGACAAGCCACGCGTTTACCCGTATCCCCGCTGACCATGATTGTTCGTAAGGTGCGCGCGTCGATACATGGAGTTCGGGTGGTGCGGGCTCGCGTCCCCCTCCTCGTCAGGATCGGGGCTGAACTCGTCCTCGATCTGAGGGTGGTGACTCCGAATCAACAAACGAACGAACAGAACCACAATGCCGGACATCCATATCGGCGACGTGCAAATGGTGAGCGCGATCAGCATCGGGCTCAGCATGATGACGAATGGTACGCACATCACCGCCGTGAAGTGCCAAACGATCCACGGCCGAATCTGCAGGCAGGGCCAAAACAACATCAGAAACTGCAAACATAACAAGCATCAAACCTTTCCGTACCTTGGTAAAAAGCGCAGTTCCTTGGACGAATCTCGGCACCAGCATCGTCACGACGCGCTCGACCACCGCTCTGTCCACCATGCACGTCAGAATCTCTGCACTATAGTCTCACGTATCGACAGCAACTCAACCCACGCACCGAATTTTGTGCACGGGCTGCATCACGCGCACAATCTTGGATCGAACCGTCGTCACCAGTTGCTTCCCAGGCCGCTCCACGTACTCGTCTTGCTCGTCGTACTCCTCATGCCGCTTCAGGTGCAGCTTCATAAGCTGCGGCGTGTACGGCGTGTTCAGCGGGGTGCGATCATTGCGCAGCACTCCTAAAACCCAAAAAGAAACACACACAAACAATACTACACGTGAGAATATACTTCTCCTCCTCCCCCATGGCTGCCACTAAAAAAGTATATGCTGCGTACCACGATGGGTTGCAGGCCAACGCCGTGGTGCTTGCGCTGGAGATAGGGGTCCCACTCGACCTCCATGCCCAGCGGCGTGACGCTCTCAAGCTGCGCATGCTGTCGCCTTCCGGCCCTGCAGCAAATAAGAACATGCAGCAAATAAGAAAAGTCAATCTCTGTCCATCATTCCATGTTATCACGTTGAAGCTGGCGGACAAGAGACGCACCGGCGTAGACGGCGGTGGCGACCGGCGAGCGCGACGTCTTCTTCTCGTCACCCATGTGGGTCGTTTAGTGGCTTTCAGACCGTTCCAAAAGGAAGGTGGTGGCACCCTTCCTGGCAGCCTTCAGTGCGCTGCGGCTCAACTTGCAGAGTGACGTGAGTGCGCGTCCGCTGAGCTTTCGAACGTGCGCAGACGGGGACGCACGCCCATCCCCCGTCAATCTGGGGTTGTCGCTGGTGTGAAGTACGTAATGGTACGTGCGGACACATCAGTTGGGGTGGCCAGTCCATTTGCACGGGCTCCGCATGCGGTGTGGGAGGTTCATTCGTTATCATCGGTCAAGAATATCTTGGACAACTGTCGCGAACTGTCCGATGCGCAGTATTCGGTTCGACAGTGTATTCCTTTCTATCGTCTCACGGGCTCCGTGCGGGGAGAGGAGACAAGAAAAGTCACCCGCCCCTGCTGCATCGAGACATGGCGCTGGAGCTGGGCAACGACTCGTACGCGCTCACTTTGCTGGGCGGCAACGGCAGCGACGACCAGTACGACGGCGGCAACAGCGGCAGCCTGGCCACGCGTCCGTACTCCAAGGCCTCGGCCGGCGTACGTCCCCTCATAGGTTTTAGCCTCGTACTTGCTGCGCTGACTCTGTGAGTTCATATCGACACTTGCAGGTCGACAATGAGCAGATGCGGACGGAAATCGTGCGGCTTGAGAACGTCCTGGCGAGTCGCATCGCGGCCCGCGCCAACCAGGACAAATCGAACCTGCCGCTGGAGCGCTCCAGCAAGATCGAGAAGTACGTGGAAGTCATGGAGCTCACCAAGTGTCTGCGTCGCCAGAAGGAGTTTCTGCTCAGTGAGAACCGCAAGCGCCAGCGCTTCGCTGAGAAGATTCAGCAGGCCATGCCGGTGTGTAGCAATTATCGAAGTGTTTATGCTTTTATTGAGTTTTGTTGTGGTGTTTGACGGCGTTTATTGCGATGTAGCCATCGACTGACAGCATTCAGTTTATGAAAAACGTCAAGTACCCACCGGACGAGGAACTCGAGAAGACGTCCCGTGCGGCGTTCATGGAGATGATGGAGTACCAAGTGAGCGGAGAAGCTGCTACGTACATGGGCTGGCAGACCAAGCGCGAGTCCAAGTCCATGTACATGCACACGTTTTCGGAAAAGAGCTTTCTCAATGAGGATATGGCGCGTGCTTTCAACGAGACGTGGACAATGTTCCACGACGAAGCTAAGCAGGAGCTGCTCCATCGTAGACGAAGCAAGTTCTGCGTACGTTTCAAAGCTGCGTGGGTTTTGATGTGGACGGGTGACTGATGTCGTGGTGAATTGGAATGAGCAGATTCTGAAGAAGCTGAACGACAACATGTACCTGACGCGCAACATCCACCAATTCATTGGCGAGAGCTTCCCGCGCCACGCGATGACTTTGGTGTGCCGCATATCGATTGACAATGACACATTCGCTATCATCAGCAAGTCGGTCGTGCCGCCCACAAATGATGCGCAGCACTTGGTGTGGACGGACGAGTGCTACATGTGGAAGTTCTCGAGACGCGTGGGTGTACAGGGTGGATTCGACATTTCGATCCGCGGCAAGTACGGCAGTACTTCTGCAGTTGCCGGAAACCGCTTGCCCATGCTCGAGTCCTACTTCCAGCTTGTCGACTGGGAGTCGCTAGTCATCCGCCCCATGTTCGACTTCACCGCATGCCTAGCTCCTCAAAGTTAGCTTTTCATCGACGAAAGGGTGTTCGTTCGAAGGTGTTGAAAGGCAGAAGGACTGCGACAGAGAGTTGTGCTACTCTGCGACCAGGCCCAGCGCAGCTAGGCATAGTTTGTTCATTTTGTTTGGTAGCATCGGGGCTACCACCACGCTAGCTGCTCACGTATCCAGCCAAAAGTACACGCTTATAATTTACTTCCTGTTTAGCTGTTTGCTTTCTTTTAACGCTTTCAATGCGTGTTTTGGCTGTAGCGGTACTTGCTTGATTGAATTCGTGTTTGGAAGAAGCGGCAACCCATCACCTTCCTTGCTGCATTGTTGCTTGCGGAGCCCACCGAGGCTCTTCCTGTTTCATCGCTAATCCATTAGTCGCGGTCACTATGTCAACCACGAAGAAAATAAAGACGACGTACACTATCTCGTATACCCGGTGCCGAAGCACCCCAAATTGTGTTAGTTCCTCTTCCGTCAACAGAGCTATAACCCTTGCTTCGGTCTCTTTGCAGTCCAGCTGGGCGAACAAGTGAGCACATTGTCTGCCGATCCATTGCATACCACCTTTGCGTTTGGCTTCCGCCGCCTAAACGCATGCACTGTCAGTAAATATCAACCTTACAGAAGATAGCGAAGCAAGCGCACCTCTTTGCAAATTTGCAATCTCCTCTGAAGCTCGTCCAATTTGTCTTGAGCTTCATCAACTTCGGTGCGAATATGCCGTGAGCTAGAACGCACTCTTGTCCCAGTAGTCACACCTTTCCACTGTTGCTGTCGATCACTGGTTGGTTCGACACGCAATGGCGGTGCTGTTTGCAGTAGCATTCCTCGTTTAGTACTGCTCTGGAACTTTGAGCTGGTATTAGAACGATTGTTTCTTTTCAGCTCGTTCTCAGAATGGGAAAACTGCATAGAGGACGCGTTCATCACCTTACGACGTTCTTCGAGGAATTCTGCCTCTTGCTGATCCAGAAAAGTAGCCAAGTCCTCCTGAAGTTTCTTGGTCTGGTTCGTAAAGGCTTCTTGAATGTTAAAGCGCTCCTGATGAACCCATTCTTGCGCAAGATGCAAGCGTAGGCAGTCTTCGATGGATGCTGTTGTTTTAGTTGACGTCGTATCACTAGGCACTGGGGCTGCGGCTGAAAGTGAGCACTCACGTAGCTGATTATCACCTTGTTCCTCGTTGGATCGAATTATTTCATCGGGGAAATTCCTAGTTGATGACAGAAGTGACGGAAGTCACGCTTAATCCGAGCAGACAATTGTTGGCGAGCGTTTGATGCTTGGACGTGAAATTTCTTCCACTTCCCACAGCTTTGAGCATTTTCCATCTCATAGTGCTGGCGAATCTCCGATTCAAACTGTTCACGAAACAGGTTAGACATAATGGAAAACGCGGTAAAGAAAAGCACAGCAACCCCTACCTTGCGGTCTAAGTAGTCGGCGCTCTTAAGTTGCAGCTTGCCTTGCTTACAGCTTCGTCGTCGACGGTCATTCTGAAGTAATTGCACTAACACCGGGGATGGCTGGAAGGAAGCTGCGCAAAATGACACCACTGATCAGACTAGCGCTAGCATTCAAGACAGACGAAAGAGTGAGCGTGGGTACCGGGTGCGTTTCGAGATACAATTGCAGGGCATTCTTTTCATGGTGGGAAATGGTCTAGGAAACAAAACGTAAGGTCGGTACTCTAACCTCATACATGAACGTGCATGGTAGCTTACCTCCACCTGCTTAATCACTTCGACAATCTCCTGCTCCCATGAGTAAACTTGGTCAGCGTTCTTGGTTTTCTGTTGCATGAGCGCAATGCAGTGGTCCTCTCCAAATGGAAAATGTTGCCGACTTCCTTTTCACGCATGTCAATTACGAGCTTCGCTTTATTTTGGGAGCCCCAGTTTGGAGCTCGAGCTCATTGCTAACGATGGTCGACTTGCTGATGCCACTTTGAGCAATTGATCGGATAAATATCACTTGCTTGAGGGTCATTTAACGGTGAATCTCTGAGCTCTCCAGTAATGGCTCGTAGTTTTCAACAGACAACATTGCCAACAGACGCTTATCCAGTGTCAAGTAGATTGGGATCAACTCCGCAGCAAAGAATACCACCACGAGCAGCATAGCCTGTGTCTGTTAAGCACAGAAACATCACAAACACATTGATCAAAACACAACAGCGACCTCAACAGTTTGCACTCGTACCGAAGCATTTTCGCGATGAACGTTGAACCAACCCTGATCACAGAATAACGATACACAAATTGTGAGCTTGCAAATTTGCAACCTGTGGAGCAAGAAATTATCGATTCGCGCTTACCTTAGTGAAGGTAAGCAGCGTCATGACACTGTATAGAATGCGCCCAAAACTCCAAGCCATTACAAGCCGCCCCACGCGCTCGAGACGAAGCTGTGCTGACGGTGATTTAAACGGAAACCCTGACAGCGACAGCGTCAGGTAGAGCCACGTCGAGAAGATGATGATCGGAAGGAACAAATCTGCAGCGGCTACCAAGTAGAAAATCATGGCTGGAATCTACAGGCAGCAAGTCAGAAAAGCAAGTTTCGCGTCCCTATATGCTAATCGTACCACACTCAGACGATCTTGCTTGTTATCGTCAAAAATCCCGTTCTTGTCGTACAGGAAGAGACTGGCATACAGCACCAGTTGCGCCAAGTAAAGTCCTCCATTGAAAACCAAGTAGAAAATCATCCACTTCCGTCTAAAAACCGCAGCTGAGAACCAATGGCGCCGCGACTACAAAATGCAATGGAAAACAAAGCGTTAGCTACCTCATTTCCCTCCCGTTTGTCAGCCGGACGCCGTCCTACCGACTGAAAAGCTTCGGCCCACACCAAAACGAGCAGTAAATAGGACGAAACGAAGAGAAAATCTGGCAGATTGAAGAGCACAGCCACTACTTTGTTGTAGAAGTCCAGCTCGGCCTGTGCGTGGTCGTCATTTCTGCCCCTCGAGTCTTCTCCTCCAAGACCCGGGCCACGGGTCCACGGGTTGTTGCCTGTGATCCCCGTGGGCAAATCTGCGGTGGCTTGGGAGTCCAAGATGCAGAGCGTGGAGAAGGTAGCCGAGCGGAAAAAGAGCCCAGCGCCACGCTCAAAATCAGCAGCTGCACGGTGCTCCACGTCGTGTGTTGGTGACGCTTCAGCACACGTCGCACCTCCAGATACTTGTTGACGGTCATGGCTGTTATGAGCACGTAGCACAGCGCCAGGAAGTAGCTGGACATGGCCAAGTTGGCCAGGAACAGCGGCATCTTGACAGTAATATCTTCGCTCAAACTGAGAATTTATTTTGCAAAGGATTTCATGTGTGTATAAAACGGCCATTTGATGGGTTAACCTTCCTTATTCCGATGGGTTCGTGTTGCGTTTTTTGCTTTGGCTTCGTCTTCATCTAGAAATTTAATGTCGAAGCAGTTGCGTTCGGTCGGGTCCTTGTATTCCAGGCCGAGAGCGATGAAAACGTCCACTTCGGATTCACAGATGATACTGTCGCCCAGTCGGACTTTGGTCCCGTTCACTCGCATGACCCGAGTGAGAGCGCGATCGGACAGACTCCAGCCATTCTTGTTGGCGAAAAGTCTCATGCTGCGGTTGAAGTGGTCACTGCCGGTGAAGTACAACAGCGCAAAGCCGAAAAAGTGCCGAGGGTAGATCTTGATATCCAGGCGGCGGTACGGTACGTTCTGCGAGAGCATTCACCAGTTAGTTCGTTCTGTACCAACCAAAAGCAAAAAAACTACCAGTACAAGCAAGCATTTGAACGAACCTCGGAGACACGGCAAACGCCCATGTAGGTATCACAGCCACCTGTCTTTTGTTTCTGAAAATGGGTTAAATCGTCTGCAGAACACAACACGTCACAGTGTTAGAAGGGCTTACGAAGCAAATGTTTACCATGAAAACTATACCTGTGAGAAAACCTGACGCGTGGAGACGCTTGAGCAGTTCGGGCAGAATATCACACGACTCAGCGTCTGGGTCCGTGATCAGGACGTCACAATCTCCGGACGTCAGTTTACCACGGCGGTACGACCCACAGGCGAACGCAATTGCGTTTGGAATGAGCTTGTGAACTTCGTCTACAACGGTTTGCTCGATTTGGTGAACTTCAGCTCTGGAATTTCATGAAAAAATGAACCCCAGTCAGTAGATATTGGACCCAAACCAGCACAAAAAGAGCGTACCTCGGAATCTTTGTCAGAAGATCTTCGTAGTGCTTCACTCCAATCTGCTGTTGTACTGTTAGGATTTTGAGAGCTTCAGGCTTTCGTAGGTCCGCCACCGACTTGTAGCCCATGCCATATAGCTTTGCCGCGGTGGCGGGTCCAACTCCCCAAATGCGGGCAATTTCAACTAACACACGCAGTCTCGGGTTCTTCTTCTTCGCGTCGAGCTTTGCTAGCCGACCCGTCTCAAGGATTTCGACCACTTTATCTCGCAAACGTCCTTTTACCCAGTGCATGTCCTTGAAATCCTTCACACTGCAAACGCGGTGACGCATGGCTTTTAGGCTCGATACAACTTTCTGTTACGAGAAATGAAACACAAAAAATGAATACGCACGCAGAAGTACTGAAGACTCTTGTACAAATTACCTTGTACATGTACTGCCGCCACACATCCCGCTCAACATCAAGAAACTCCATCATCTCCTCTAATGGGTCACTCAAATGTGCGTTGAGATTTTGTTGAACCGCTACGAAAACAATAGAGAATTTGCATAGCCGTCAATAAAACTTACAAGCGGACCCACAACAGAAAAATATAAGAAGACTTACCCGAGGACCGCTGGCAAATGAAGCCCTCGCCCTTGACCTTCTTCGATCCTGGCACAGCTGTCTCGTTAATTGGTCGAAAGCCTGGGTTGTTCTTGTAGAAAATGGGTGTGCGCTCCTCCACCAACTTTCGGTTCTTTTCATTCAGCTCAGCTTGCTGTTGGCGAACATTTTCACTGTTGATATAAATCGGAGGTGCTCGCACGATTTTTCGATTGTCCGTGTTGTCCGAATTTGAGCTTTCGTCACTGTCACTGTCACCTCCTTTGCCCTTTCGAGATCGTTTCTCTTCCTGTTGCTGGGCTACCTCCTCGCAATGCTGTTCGTGCTTTTCTACGTCTTCCTGAACTTGCTGCTGCTCCGACCAAGTCAGCATTAATCCTTCCGGTGGAAACGTCTTCTTCTGTCGCAAATACACCAGCCACTCCGGAGTGTAGACTTCGATATCCGGTGGGGGAACTTTTCAACATGCAGGAACTCTGCAGCCTTGTCGTGCTTCAAGTGAGCACTCATGATGACCAAACTTACTTCGGCCCAATTTATTGCGCCACTCGCCGCCTTTGCCATCGATTTTGACTGTGTCTTGACTACTGTTCCACCAAGCTTTTCGGCCATACCTTGTAAAATCTCCAATCGTTTTCGACCCATGTCGGGCCCGAACGGAACCAGTAGAACTCGTTTGTCCAGCAGCAACTGAGATGAAGCGTCCACAACGGAAGTGGCTGATTCACGCTTTGCTTTCTTTGACGCTGGAGCTTTGGCCTTTCGACCCGCCGGTCTCTTCTCTTGCTGCAACGCCCCAAGTTTCTTCAGGTCACGCATTGTCACCGTTCCTTCTTCTTCTTTACTCAACGTTTGAAGCACTTGTTCTTGTGCTGGCAAAGGTTCTTTCTCAGTAATAGCAGCAGATTTTGCTTGCTGTCGCCCCGTCCCGTTCGAAGTCGCGGATGGTTGTGAAATACGGGTTTCGTCGACTGCACCAGCGGGTTCAGCCTTTGAACGTCGACGTCTTGTGGGTAGCAGCAATTCCTCAATATGGTCGAAGAACTCTCGCTTCTCCTCCGCAGATAGTAGCTGGACCATCATTGCCAACTTGCAATGCCAAGGCAGTGAAAAGCGGATGAATTAGCCTCGACTACGGACAAAGAAATGGCTGGCATAATTAGTTGGCCGTTGCAGGCTTCGAGTGAAGTTCAAAGTTCAGCGGTTTTGATTGATGTCTACAAGCTGTATGTAGCATTATTCAGGTAGTATGGTGTCTCTACAGATGCACCTGCCTCATTATTCGACGGAGTGTCAGCGCCGCTGCTTTTGCGCAGTAGTTCACGGAGCAGTAGAAGACAAGGCCTGTCACGGCGTACACTCCGGCACAGATCAAACCGATGGCAACTACCGTCGTGTCGGAGCTCACCCCAAAATCGGTGTATCGAGACAGGCAGATGGCCAGGATAATTCCGGCGATGTTCTCCGCACAACGCCATACATGCAACTGCAATAGCTTCTTGCTGTGCAGCGCTGCGACGGCTGACCCATATTTCGCAGTTAACTTGGAGCCGTCGACGATGAAAAGCGTGAAGAGCGGGAACAGGACGATCGCTCGAGGCAACTGGTCCATGAAGCGAAAACTCGGGTGCGCTAAGCGCAGTTTGGCTGTCCAGACAATGGCAAACAGCGTAATTGCAAGCCCGTACACGGCTATACCCAGGCCTTTTGTCATAGCCATCAGCAAAATCGCTCCGAGACGGAATACAAACTGACCCACAAGGAACACGAACGCCAGGAACTGCATTCCGCCCCCGTCTTCTTTGCAACGTACGCTGCTGTGCCGCGCGTTAGCGTCACGAACGTGGAGATGACCGCGAAGAGATCGAGGAACTTCCACTTGCGGTAGTGGATGGTGGCGTTCGCCTGCAGGACGAACAGCGGAATGTCTCGCACGACGACTTGGATGAACGTTGCATACAGGAGTCCGTGGTGGAGCCGCTTGGCTCGTCGATCAAGGTCCGACTGTCCCCCAACAATGTGTGGCCGTGCATTGCCAACTGCGGTTGCGTTGTCTTGGTCTTGGGCAGCATTGTTATCTGCCTCGCTCTTGATGGTAGCCGCAACGGAGTGGATGGTCTGGACGAACACTCGCAGTTGCAGTAAACCAATAAAGAATCCCAGCAGTTGGTCGAGCCACTTCTTCCGCGTGAAGCGACCCGGGTGCAAGTCGTCGATGCTGAGCCCCACGAAGCCCATGACGACACCGCTCACGGCAAGGAACACGATGGACAGAATGTACTCTTCCACCCATTTGCGGTTGATGTACTCGTAGTTGAGGATCACGTCCGTCACCACCGTCGACAATTCATACGCTGCGCACACGACCTCAAACACAGCCCCGAACCACATTGCTCTCCCACAACCAAATGCCAATTGCAACTGAGCAGCTCCATCGCGACGCTACATGAAGTGATTCACACCCATCTGATTGTCCACCTGCTAAGTGTACCCATCTCATGGATTGGGTACACTTGTTCTATTTTTCTCATTGGTCAAAACCCATCAACCATCACTCTCTGCAACAAGTTTTGTGCGCATTCTGAAAGATGCCGGCCGAGACCTCGACGGCGGCGCTGCGGCTGTCGTTCAGGGGCTGTGCTTCGTACTGAAAGCTGTAGAGGCCACGCGCGTGAACGACGCCAAGCTGCGTCTGCTGTTCAGCCCCGAGCTGCGTGCGCAGGTGGGGGAGGGCGATCTGTACCCGCTCATCCGCCTCGTTTTGCCTCAGCTGGACCGGGAGCGCACGTACATGCTCAAGGAGAAGAAGATCGCCAAGATTTACATCCAGGTTTTGGGCCTATCACCGGCCAGCAAAGATGCACAGAAACTGGAGCACTTCAACGACCCCAAGATCGTCGACAGCAAGTCCGTGGGGGACTTTGCCGCTGTTCTCTACGAGGTGCTGCTCTATCGTAGTGCGGCGACCCAATCCAGACGGCAACACACACTCCAAGACGTGAACGAGCTGCTGGATAATTTGGTTCAAGCGGACAGCAATGCAGTCAGGAAGAAAGTGTTCATGACGCTGGCTACCGAGTACTCGGCCGAGGAGCAGAAGTGGATCATCCGAGTGGTGCTAAAGGACCTCAAGATCGGACTGCGGCACGAACGCGTGCTCAAGTTCATGCATCCTGACGCCATGGAGATGTACAATCATACAAATGACCTGCATAAGGTCTGCACGGCCCTGAAGAACTCTGCCGTGAGGTATGTGCCGCAGCTGCAGCCCTTTCAAGTCTTCACGCCGATGCTAGCGAAGAGAGTGAACTTTGGAGAATGCATTAGTGCGATCAACGCGGATGCTTTCGTCATGGAGCCAAAGCTGGACGGAGAGCGGATCACGTGTCATGTGCAGGGCGAGGAAGTGCAGTTTATATCGAGGAACGGAATCAATTACACGGAGAACTACGCGCCGTCTATTAAGCCGCATGTGCTATCGCAACTGGAATCCGGGGTGGATTGTATTTTGGACGGAGAGATGATGGTGTGGGATAATGTGGAGTATCGACTTCGAGAATTCGGGCTGCTGAAAAATACGGCGAACGCGGTGCGAAAGGGAGAAGCGACAAATCGGTGGCTGTGCTATGTAGTGTGGGATGTGGTTTATCTGGGTGGGGGCCGAAAGCTGAACAATTGATTCGCGAGGTATTCAAAGGTCCAGGTGAAGTAAGTGCAGTTATGGGCCTACCTCTTCATGCTCGACGCAAGCTATTGCTCCGCATTTTAAAGCCGTTAGACCATCGTATCATTATTATTGAGCAGAAGCTTGTCAACGACAAGACACCAAAAGAACGGCATGAGAAGGTTATGGCAGAGGTGGATGAACAAATTTCAAATGGAGGCGAAGGGGTCATAATGAAAGATCTTAACGCACACTACATGTGTGGAGAGACAAGCAGGAAGGCGAAAAAGTGGCTTAAGCTCAAGCCAGATTACGCGGGTATGACAACGGATCTAGATGCTATTATCGTTGGTGGTTTTACGGTACTGGTCGACGCCGAAGTGGCAACGTGTCAGTATTTTGCTGGGTGTTCTTGCACACTCGTTGGACGAGGACAAAGCAGCAGAAGCTACAAAACCTGGGGTTCCATGTCCGACAGTGTACACGTTTGCTAAAGTTGGCACTGGTTACAACTTGGACGAGTTGGAACAGATGCGCCAAGAGCTCGAGCCGTACTGGCAGCCTTGGGACGACGACGACATTCCGCCACATTTGAACGATTGGAAGCCCCAAAAAAGTGACTTGAGGCCTGATGTTTGGATTGATCCACGACACTCGAAGATTCTTGAAGTATATGGGTTTGAGTTGTCATTCACGACCCTGTATAGTACAGGTCTAACCATCCGATTCCCTCGATGCAAGGCAATTCGAAACGACAAGGAGTGGTACCAGTGCCTTGATCTTCAGGATCTAAACGCAGCACGCGGAAGTCTTTCCGCTAAACGTGCCTCGGAGGTGGCCCTGGGACAAAGAGTATTGCAAAGCGTGCTAAAACACGGAAAGCACCTTCATCGCGACGTTCTTGTGGAGTCATTGCTGGGTACGCTCAGGCAGACCTCGAATGTTTAGAACAAGAACGAAACGTATTTGAGGGAAAAGAGTTCTGCGTATTACCTGGAAAATACGAAGCTCCGCCGCCAAACTTCGGGTCCGCGATTCCTGACGGCATTATCGGAGAGCACACAAAGCAACTATCGAAGCAGACAGTTGAAAAATTACTGCACTCTTTTGGAGGAACGATTGTGCAAAACCCGATTGAAAGTACAAGCTACGTCGTAGCGGCTGGTGATGCAGGGTTCAAAGTGGTGAATCTAAAGAAGCAAGGGTTGTATAACATCATCCACATTCGATGGGTATATAACTGCGTAGCGCGTCGCGTTTGGTGTCTCCGAAGGCGGGTGATTTCATTTTCGCTACAGCTGCACAGCGAGAACTTCTTGCGAAGGAATATGATCGTTACGGAGACCATTTTGCAGAGCATATTAATCCGGATGAGTTGCAGCGCATCATCCAGGAAATATCGAACGCGACTGTGAAAACCCACACAGGCGGCACAAGCGAACTCGAACCGCAGCATTGGCAAATCCAAATGAAGGCTTTGGCGATGGAGGAAGCGGAAGCGATGGATTGCGAGTTCACATGCTTATCCCACTGTGCGGTGTATTTCCAGCATTGCACAACTGCGACCGCCGATGGAGCTGACAGCGCTATCTCGCTCGGGCAAGCGAAATTACTCGAGCAGCAAGTGAGGCTCTACGGTGGCGTGGTCGCTTATGAGGTAGACGCTTCAGTCACACACATTGTCGTAGCGTCAGCTTCGGACCGAGGTCAACTGGAGCTCCTTCTGCCAGCAATTCGAGCCTTGCGCCATCAAGGTTTGCCAGAACCTCAAACTGTTACGAAGGAATGGGTCCAGCAGTGCGTTGAGCAACATACCCAAGTGCCGAGCGATGATTTTGTGCTACATTTGTAGTCCCTGCTCGCCAGACGTGTACTACGGCAAAATCGGAAGTCGAACAACGCATAATTTATTTATCCTCGTACACGGCCCTGCAACTGAGATCTTGCTCAATATCGACAAGCAACCTCGTCTATTCAAATTGAGAAGCGTCAGCGCACCAGTCGAAGTCGCCGAAGTAGAAATGGGTTTCTTCGTCGTCTGAGACTGCGCCCTGCGGTTCTCGTTCTTCGTACACGAGGTGGCCTTCCACTTGCTGCGACGTGAACTGATCTTCAAAGTTGGATGTGTCTAGCTTGCTGGCTAGCTTCGGAATGATCGGTGGCGATACCTGCTTCGTCTCGAGACGGTGCCAGCTTATATTTGCGAAGAACGGGTGGTCAAAAATGTCTTGAATTCCGTTGGCGGCGTTGCCCAGACGCTGGTTGGCATCCTTGTGCAGCAGCCCAGACAGGAAATTGCACAGATCCGGCGAGAAGTCGTTGGGAAAACTTGGCTCTTCCTCCTCAATCTTCCGGAAAAGCAAGGCGCGATCCCGTGGTGAGTAGAAGGGCGGGTATCCCGTGAGCAGTTCGTACACCACGCAGCCAAAGCTCCACAGGTCAGCCGCGAGGCCGTAACCAGCACCACGCACCACCTCAGGAGCGATGTAGTCTGCCGACCCGCAGAAGCTGGTGCAGCTCTGCTCAGAGCGACGCATCTGCTCTCGCGCAAAGCCAAAGTCGGCCAAACGAAGGTACCCTGCTTCATCCATCAAAATGTTTTCGGGCTTGAGGTCGCGGTACAAGATGCCACGGTCGTGCAGGTAGCGCAGCGCCAGCGCGATGGAGGCTGCGTAGAAGAGCACATGGTCCTCAGGAGGCGATTCTTGGCGAACTTCTCCAGCAGGAAGTACATGTCGCCACCGGGGCAGTACTCCAGCACGAAGTTGAGTGCGTCGGGTGTTTCGAACGAGCAGTACATCTTGGTGATGAACGGGTGATTTACCGAGCACAACACCTTCTTCTCCGTGAGCAGGCGTCTCGCTTCACGGCCCGCGTTCTTGTCACCGTTCAGTCCGCTGATGTCGCCGAGCTTGGACTTGTATACCACCTTGACGGCGAAAAGGCGGTTGGGGCACGCGCGCAAGCGGCACAGCAGCACCGTGCCGTACGAGCCCGAGCCGATGATACGGACGATGTCGAAGACGTACCGCGTGGGGTCCCGACAAGCCTCCGTCTTCTCCACCGTCTCCTCGAGCTGTAGTAGTTCATCCATCGAGCGTCTTGGGAGTTGCGTGTCAGCATCCAACACCAACGTGCTGGAGGACGAGGACGCCGAAATGGGTGGCGGGGCCTTGAGTGAGTTGTACGAGCAGTCCCAGTCATTAGCCCCGCTCGACGTCGTAGCAGGCTCCGTCTTCAAGCAACTATAGGAGCAGTCCCAGTCGTTGTTGCCACTGGCCACCGGTTTCTTCTTCTCGTTGGGCGAGTTGCCTCCGTTCCGCATGGCGTCCTCCAGCGACACCTTGGCGAAGGAACTGGCCAGCAGCTGCGCGAACGTCCACGTCTTGACATTGCCCCACTTCTTGCAGTCCAGTGCGTCCTCGGGCCTCTTGCTGGACGAAGGCCATTCCCGCTCGAACGACTTGGAGATGGGCGCCATGAGCTCTCTTGCTTCCTGCTGCTGCGTCCGACGACTCCTCTGCTGCTTCCTGAACTGAGCTCAAAGCATCGAATGGGGTAGCGCAAAGGGATCTATCGAGTCGGGAAGCAGATGTGAGTGGCGCCGAGGAGATGAATGCGCAAAGACCGGGGAACATACAAACGTCGAGTCGTTACGCGGGAAAAAACGGCTTGCGTTTCGTCTGAAAAAATGCTGCCATCTCAGATGCTCTGCCGGCAGACTGCCGCTCAACTTGAGCCTCTCAAGGGCGATGAACATGTGCATGTGGATGTGGAGACCGTCTCGGTCGGGGTACATATGAAAACCACCGTCTGCTGCAGCTATTAAGTGGTGCCGCAGATGGCAACCTCCCCGCCTCAAAAATGACTGGTCTAGTGGTGTCTGCACTGGAAAGATATCTTTGTACAAGGAAATTAGTTTGCTTGCTACACTTCGACACCTACGGTGACCTGCAAGCCGTTGGTTTTGACACCGTCGCGGCAGCGCGTGGCTGCGTTGTAGAGCGCCCAGGACCGAGAGAGGCCGTCGTCCATGGTGGCGTTTTTGAGCTTGTGCAGCGAGTCCACCGGGTCGACGGTGGCCGCGTTCACGAGCAGCAGGGACAACCACGAGTTGTTGCTGTTGTGCATCGTCACGATTTTCTCCTTGGACAGAATGTCGTTCCACTCTTGCTCCACGAACGTCGAGGTACGCGCCAACTCGTTGATCGGAGACACGGGCAGCATCTGGATGCCGTGGATGGCGTACTTTTCGTCCAGGAACCACGTGTTGTAGTACACTTTGTTGTCGAAGAAAATGCCGGTGACGTGGTTGCGCACGATCTCCGGCGGGTGGACCGTGTTGTCGGACTTTAGCAGGAAGTAGGTGCGGATTGCGTGTGCGTTCAGGCGCAGCATGAGACTTCCGAGATCTTCCACCGCCTTGTGACCGGTCACTTTGCCCCACAACGTCATGCCGTAGTAGAAATTGATGTCTTCGGAGGTGCTCTCTTCGTCCTTGCCATTGTCCAGAAGCGTCACCCCTCGCGAATACGAGTGGCCGTGATACCACGAAAAGTGGCGGAAACGAGGGAAGTACGTGTCTTCGAGACTCGGATTGGCGACATCGCGCAACAGCGTCCAAATGATCGTCTCGAGCTCAGGCATGCGAGACCAGTTCGGGTCCAGGTGTTTCAGAATGGCCGATGCCGTCACAAAGTAGCCGAAGTGGTAGTGGTGATCGTTGTAGATGCCGCTGCCGAAATCCATGTACAGCCAACCGGTTTTGAAAATCAAACTGGAGACGACGCCACGGTACAATGTCTCGTACACGAGGGGCGGTGACAGCGTGTTGTTCAGCATTGGCTCAATAAGCGTCTCCAGTTTTTCCAGACAGTATGACAGGAGTGTTGTGTCTGGACCCGCTACCGAGCTGTCGGCAGCCATCAGACACAGCGACGCGTACTTTTGGAAGTACTTGCCATTGTAGTACCAGCTATCAGCGTCCATCTTCCAGTCTGCGATGATGTCCTTCTGCAGTGTCCTTAGCATATCCGATTCAAGGACCACCCATGGCGACGGTTTTCTTGTCGGATAGAAATCCACCTCGAACTCTGCTTCAGGCTCTACGAATGTCCAAGTCGTCGAAACTTGCCCGATCATTTGACCCCGGGTAGTTGAGTGCATCACAATGGCATCCTGGCTACTAACCGTCGTTGGAGACCCGCTCAACGACTCCACCTGATGCGGCAACGCAAAGTGCAACAGACCCACCGTATCACAACTGCTGCCTTCGGTGTCCCAGTGCAGTGAGTAACCCGTGCGCGACTCCATCGACACACTACCACCGAGCACCATACAAGACGCAAACTCATCGTACACGGTGTCGTCAGCGTCTTCCGGAAGCAAAGCCACTCGGAGTGTACCGGAGTAGGCAGAGTCCGCCACCAGCGATGAACCCGTGGCATTCACGGAGAACACCACCGAGTCCTCCACACGGAACGATATACTTTCGTCGCTCGCGTACAAGACCCACGTCTGGCTGTTGTTGAAGTGGATGACGAACTTGCCCGGCGCCGAGTCGTCCACGGCTGTGATGTCGTGCTCGGTATCGATGCGCGGCGTGAGTCCGTCGTACTTGGATGACACGAACGCCATGCCGCTCACGAGTGCCGAGTCCATGCAGCTTCCACTGAGTGGATCGCAGGTTCTAAGGTTAACTCCAATGTCAGACCACGAGTAGACTTCGTAGTTTGGTTTGGAGGAGTTGAAGAACTCCGTTGCCGACAGGGTAAAGTCGTTGTGAATTCCATGCGTATACCATTTGACTGTGCCATTCACTTCCGGCGCGATTTCCCGATACGTACACGGATAGCAAGCCTGAACACCGTAAGGTGCTTCTTTCGGCAGGATGAGTGAGTACGGTTGTGCCCACGAAGGATAATTTTCAGACTTGTTGGTAGTGGTGACGTGAATCAAATTACCCCACCACTTGTTGGTCGGAATGGGCTGATTAAGAGCCTCCTCAGCGACGTTTATGATGGGGGCAAGCTTGGCGAGGGTGCCATTCCGTGTGAAGAGCTGCTTGGATGGCTCCTCGGTGCTAAATGCCTCAAAGTACCCACCGCTCGTCGAACCCTGATTGGTACTTGGAGTAGCTGGCGTGTCGGGAGTAAGAGTACCGATCAACTTTTCGGTGGCACTCTCCACGGTCCCGTCTAGGAAGTTGAAGCCTTCGCCAACATCAGGATCATCCACCGTGGCTAGCACTGTTCTCGCCGTCACCACAGTGGCCACCGCAGCCTTGACCCACAACAAACACTTCATGTTCGCTTGCTGAAGCTTACCCGTTCTTTCGTGCACAGAAAGCGGAAAACGTGTAAATGGCTTTTGAGTCGGAGAGTCCGACAAAAGCAAGCTGGATAGGCTCAGTGCCACGCTTTTTCAACATTATGACGATTACGGACTGAGTTGTGGAGAGTAATAGTGTGTTCGTTGAGCGCACGGGTATTCAGCTTGTCTTTGTCTGCTGTTTACGGGAGACGGAGCGAATCGTGGCGCCACGGGCCATTCAAACTGGTAGGCGGTACGTGCTGCAAGTTGCAGCGCAACCCGTGGTATGCATGGAGGCAGTACCGCATAACACTTCTCATAGAGCTCACCACAAGTGCACACAATTTGCGGTGCCCGTGATGTTGATAAGAAAGGGCAAGAGCAAATGGTAGCCGAAATTTTCGCTATCATCCGGTAAATATCCAGTTAGAGTCAGAGACATGAGCGTCGCAGCAACTCTGCCGCCAGCCAGTCGCCCTGTTCAGTGTTGGATTGACCGCGAAGCGAATTGATGGAGGGCTGTGCGTCCCAAGAGGGTTGTCGCCATTGCTATGGTTAATTCCCCGTCCAACACGAAAAGGTGAGCGAAATCGTTTTTCCCCAACGTCTATTCAAGGCCTAACGGTTTGGTGTTGTCTGCGCAGGTCCTGTGAAGACCTACTACCGTAGCTTAACGGAAAAGTGCCTTCGGGCGGATGGAGGTTCGATTCCTCCCGGTAGTCTTATTCGATCGACAGTCAAGTCTCAAGCATCGCCTTCGTCGTCTGCCTCGAAACCGTCGTCGTGAATCTCGTTGCTGGCGCCGTTGTCGTGCTCGCTGTGCTCGATGTCGAAGGCAGGGTTAATGGCGACGGATGGGATGCTGCTATGCTGCAGACGTCGAGCAAGAGAGCCCCAGTCAGGTTCGGATGATGGCATGCTCGTGGACAGCAGATTCGCGATGGCCATACAGGAGTTGGTGCGTGACTCAGTCAGATTGGCTTTCCTGAAACCGTTGCAGATGGTGTCATGCGTGAGCGATTCCCATGCTGCTGTAATCCAGCTCACCACGTCACGGCGCGAGGGCGGCGTCATCTTGAAGGGTACTCCGGCTCCCGAGGCTCGAACTTGCTGCAGTAGAAATTCCACCCACAGCTTTCGTATCGCCTCTTTCAGCGGTCGATTCCAAGCGACGTCAGCGGGCTGGCAGACGTACGTGTAGCCCGGAGGGACTTTCATGAGCTCGACGTTAATCAAGCGAGCAAAGATGACCACGTCCGCACGCCAATGACCGGAGAAGTCGTCCCAGAGCAAGAGGATTGGCTCGTGCATATTCGCTCTTTTCCCAAAGTACAGGTAGAGAAACTCAATGGACAACTCACTGTTCCACCAGCCTGCACCATTGCCGTAGATTTTTGTGTGCCCTCCTGTAGCGGAGCGACCTCGCTCCAGAGTTTGCGACCAAAGCCATGCCGAACCACCTTGTTCTCATGAGCAATCTCAGGCTTTGTCGAGGGACGGGTCTTGAAGACGAGGAATGGATCACACTTGGTCCCGTCACTAGCTGCCAGCAGCATGGCGGTGACGCGCTCCTTTGTCTTCCCCGCGCACTTCACCCAGACAGTTTTCTCCCCACGTCGATTGACCGTCGCAGTTGGCACGTATTCATAATTCACGCCTGCCACGCACACATCCGCAAAAATGTCAGTGAGCAGGTCGGTAGTACTCGCCATTTGACGTACCTGTCTGGTCAGCGTTGTAGACTCCCGCAATACCCAGCTCCTTCATCTTGTTTCGCACCTTCTCGCTAAACTCGACCCTCTTCAGCAACGCGTCCTCCGGCGTCGTCTGGCCTTCCCGAGTTCTACGGCGAATCGACAGTCGGTGGCGGCGTAGAAAGAGCCTTCGCCAGCTCCACGACGCTCGGAATACTCTGGGGCGAGGGCGGGCCTGGTAAATCTCCTGGGTCTGGAGCTTGAGCATCAGAGACGTGACGGGCACCCCGTCAGCTCGGAGGTCATTCACCCAACGCACAAGCTGCTCTTCTTCAAGCTCGGACATCGTCGAGCTGGCACCAAAATTGCGAGCCCGTCGATGAAAACGCTTCCCTTAAGCGCAATTACGCTCGATAACCGCCCTGACCTTCCTCCAGGCGTACACTTGGCGCCGCTTAGAGTGATAGTTTCCGCCAGGGAAGAACTTGGAGACCGTCGAGACCATTGTCGACGTCTCTAAGTGCTTCAGGACTCGCAACTTGAACTCATACGCTACCGCTACACGTTTGTATTGCTTTGGCTTAGATCCACCATTGTCCCTCAGACGTGTTCGACCAGTTCGTGCCATCAGGCTCCGCAAAAAACACAATGAGTGCTGGAACGCTAGAAGGAGCTACGGAATGAATGGCTATCAAACTGCTACCGGTGCTGCTATCTTAAAATTGTACTGTTATTTTTGGTTGTGAGCTTTATGAGAAGTGGCACGGGGTGGTCCACTTTTAATGCAACTTGATTGGCTAAGACCAGGTGAGCTCTATGAATAGTGTGAGCTCTATGAGAAGTGTTATACGGTACCGTAAATCTGAAGTACTTGCACAGTACCGGCTTCCTCCGCTTATTGGAGACACACCAGGTACGGGTACACTGTACCGATGCCCGAAAGGTACGTAACCGGTATCTATACCGAAAACAAAACCACATAATTGACACACAAAAATGCCATCTATTCATCGTTCACCTCCATGTCGTCTCTGAATCAACCTCGCCGAAGTCCGCGTCGATGGCACACTGGCGCGACGTTTTCAATCATATCTGTGCTGTGATATCAGCGTCGTCCAGCAGATATTCAAACGCCTTCTTGTACCCATATGCAATAGCAAATGGGTACAAGACGGCGTTTGCACGCTCTCATTGACAACTTGTGTCGCGCTTGAAAGGCACGCCTCCACCTCCACGACGCACTAAACCATTATATGTATACTATTCTCAGTACGATTCTCTACTATTCTCAGTTGCGAGCTCTTGAGCTTGCAGCGCTGTACAAACCCCTGCTGGGCATGCCTTCTTCTTGCTGCTTCCATTCTTCCTTACGCCGTGACTCGTAGGCACTCACACTTAAGTTAGGATAGCGCTCCTTGATTGCGCGCGCGATGTCTTTCGTAGAATCCAGAGTGTTGGCGGCGTCCAGCTTCTCCCGCGCCGTGAAAGATGCTCGCCGTTTTGGTGCAGCACGTTGGGATCGCCAAATGAATGGCGCGCGTCTTTAGATTTTAGTCTTACCGGTATCATACCGGTCAATATGTATCGATAAGATTGTGTCTGTCTCTTATATGCGGAGGTTGAAGAGAGGCCGAAATGGCGAGATATGATTGGTCGCTCATACATGACGTTATCGACAGTAAGCGGAGGAAGCCGGTAATATGGTTCACGAAAATGCGTTTTTGGGCAAAAGTAAGTTTGCCTGGGAAGAACTTTGGCGCGATTTCTTGCGATGAGTTTTCTTGTGGTCACGAAAACTCGACAACTGAACATTCGTTTGGAAAAATTATCGTGTCAACTCAAGTTGTTTATCGCAAAACTTAACCTGGATAGTGTCTTCAACTTGTCCTGCGTGCGCTATGTTGAGCCGGGGGCTTGTCGAGGTGAGGCAGCTATATAAGTGGTTATCACGGTTCGAAAGTAAGTATGTTTCAACAGCCAATCAAATCAAACCTTCACCTTTCATCCGTGGCGGGCTCCATACTTTCCGGGTTTTAGAGGAAGGTTTGAGTGGAAAAAGACGGGACACGAAGGTTTGATTTGATTGGCTGGTCAAACATACTTTCCAACCGTGATAACCACTATATACTTATGCTAATTTGCACAAACGAAATCAACATTCTTCCGTAAGTGTTCAAAATCGTTAGGATGAATTCTGAACTGCGGCTTATTAACACGCCATTATTCAAAGAGTGTTCCAGCGCGCTCTGCTCCGCATTACACGGCAACGGTCAACGAGACAGCCGCGGTCACATTCACGTCCACTTCATCTCGGCAGCGAGTAGCTGCATTGTACAGCGCCCACGATCGGGACAGACCGTCGTCCATCGTCGCGTTCTTCAGGTTGTACAACGACTCCATCGGATTGACAGTAGCTGCATTCACCAGAAGCAATGACAGCCACGTAATGGTTGTGTTGACCTCGACAACGATCGCCTCCTTTGAAAGAATATCATTCCACTCCTCTTCCACAAACTTCGACGTACGCGCTAGTTGATTGACTGGAGACACCGGAATCATTTGAATGCCGTGAATCGCGTACTTTTCGTCGAGGAACCACGTATTGTAGAAAACCTTGTTGTCGAAAAAGATACCCGTAACATGGTTACGAACGATGTCGGGCGGGTGAACCGTGTTGTCTGATGTCATGAGGAAGTAGGTGCGAATGGCATGTGCGTCGAGACGAAGCATCAGACTTCCGAGGTCTTCCACGGCCTTGTTTCCCGTCACTTTGCCCCACAACGTCATGCCGTAGAAGAAATTAATATCCTCCGATGTGCTCTCCTCGTCCTTGCCATTGTCGATCGAAGTCACTCCGTGCGAGTATGAGTGACCCAAGTACCACGAAAAATGACGGAAACGAGGGAAGTACGTGTCGTCCGCACTCGGATTGACCACGTCGCGCAGCATCGTCCAGATGACATTCTCTAGCTCGGGCATGCGAGACCAGTTCGGGTCCAGGTGTTTCAGAATGGCCGACGCCATCACGAAGTAGCCGTAGTGGTAGTGGTGGTCGTTGTACATGCCATTGCCAAACTCCGTGTAAATGTCTCCTGTCTTGAAGATCGAGCTCGAGATCAGGCCTCGGTACAGCGTGTCGTACATGAGTGGCGGCGAGAGCGTGTTGTTCAACACCGGCTCGATCATCTTCTCCAGCTTTTCTAGGCAGAACGACAGCAGCGTTGTGTCGGGGCCAACCACCGAGCTGTCGGAAGCCATTAGACACAGTGACGCGTACTTCTGGTAGTACTTGCCGTTGTAGTACCAATTGTTGGCGTTCCAGTCGGACCAGTTCGACATGATGTCCTTCTGCAGTGTATTCAGCATGTCTGTCTCCACAACGATCCACGGTGACGGCTTTCGCGCAGGATAGAAATCCACTTCGAAGTCCGCCTCTGGCTCAACGAATGTCCACATCGGAGTTGTGGTTACCTGACCAACCATCCGTCCACGCGTCGCCGAGTGCATCACGATAGCACCCTGACTGCTAACCGTCGTTGGAGACCCGCTCAACGACTCCACCTGATGCGGCAACGCAAAGTGCAACAGACCCACCGTATCACAACTGCTGCCTTCGGTGTCCCAGTGCAGTGAGTAACCCGTGCGCGACTCCATCGACACACTACCACCGAGCACCATACAAGACGCAAACTCATCGTACACGGTGTCGTCAGCGTCTTCCGGAAGCAAAGCCACTCGGAGTGTACCGGAGTAGGCAGAGTCCGCCACCAGCGATGAGCCCGTGGCATTCACGGAGAACACCACCGAGTCCTCCACACGGAACGATATACTTTCGTCGCTCGCGTACAAGACCCACGTCTGGCTGTTGTTGAAGTGGATGACGAACTTGCCCGGCGCCGAGTCGTCCACGGCTGTGATGTCGTGCTCGGTATCGATGCGCGGCGTGAGTCCGTCGTACTTGGATGACACGAATGCCATGCCGCTCACGAGTGCCGAGTCCATACACTTGCCGCTGGCCTGGTCACACGTGCGGAGTTTGGCGCCGCCTTCGTCCCATTCGTACACCTCGTACGTCGGTTCGTACGTGAAGAACTCCTCCGACGACAGGGTGATGTCGTTGTGGTACGAGTGGTTGTAAAACTTGACTGTGCCGTTGATCTCCGGCGCGATCTCGCGGTAAGTGTACGAGTAACACGTCTGCAGTCCGTACGGCACCTCGCGTGGCAGCTTCACGGCGTACGGGTTGGACCACGCCGCGTAGTTCGACTTGTTCTTGAGGTCGGTGACGTGAATGAGGTTGCCCCACCAATCGTTGGTCGGAATTGGCTGGTTCAAAGCTTCTTCGGCGACGTTGATGACCGGCACAATCTTCTCGAGGCTGCCATTACGCTCGAACAGCCCCTCGGAGGGTCCATTCGTACCGAACGCAGCAAAGTACCCACCGCTCGTCGAGTCCTGTTGAGTACCGGTAGTGGCGGCGGGGGTGTTGGGGCTGAGCGTTCCGACCAACTTCTCGATGGCACCTTTCACGGTTCCGTTTTGGAAATTGTAGTCATCTCCGACGTCGGGGTCAGTGAGCGACCCGGCAACACGTTGTGCAGCCGCTGCCAGTACAGCAGCCTGAAGCAACATGAACACCTTCATCGTTGGATGTCTTCAAACTGTTGTGTATGCGGGTAGGAGAGGGACTGTCACAGGGTGCGCAGTAGGCGGCAACCGCGATAATGAATTTTATGGACGACCCCAGTCCATTCCATACGGGGACGGCTTGGAAGGCAGGCGGCTAGATGCGCCACGCTTTGCAATTCCAGAGGGTCAAGGAATTGGTTTAGGCTGGGGCGTCCGAAGCATTGTGTAGGGATGTAACGGTTTGTCACGATTGGGCTCCGTTCGTTAGAGCAGGCGATTTTTGAGGATTTGCCGCTGTCTGTTTGTGCGTCACCAGCAAAATGATGCCGTGCCATAATCTCGTGGTAATCTCGGGTTACACCGCATAACTCGTGACGGCAATCCTGGTCGGTGTCTGGGAATACGGGAAAATGTCTAAAGAGGTATGAAATCCGAACTTAAATGCCAAAAACGTGTATGTACCGACTAACCCTAGCCAGTACCGGGGTCGTCGGTATTGCAGCATACACCTGCATACATGTTTGGTCACAACATTTGAAGAGACACGAACGTGGCGGAATGAGTTGCGAGTCGCTTCTTGCGGATCCGTCTATTGTGGCCAAGACAGTTCACCATATCGGCCTTCAGCAGCGGTGCTAAGCTCCACCCGTCGCTGGGTTCTGCAGGGCTCAGCAACACACAGGGATGTTTGTGCGGCTCACTCGCCAAATACGAGACTTAGCCCTATAGTCTGAGCCCGCGGACGAGGTGCAGCAGAAGAGGCTCACGCACTCCGAGAGCAGCGTTATACCTCAGGGATGCCAGTCCAGGACGCCCACGAGCGCCAACTTCGAGTCCGGTCGGGCGACGAAAACCCTCGTGCGATGAAGTGCACTTCGTCTCCGACATACATACACGTACTTCCCTTGGGAAAGCGCGAATGATTCAACCCCAGGACTGCTGCCGTCGTGTATTAAACGACCGGTTTTTAGAGGCTTACAATAGAGACTTCTGATGGTGCAGGCAAAACTGCATTTTTAGGTTTGACTTGAGCGACCACACCTTGTGCTCCTGCAAATTCGCCAGTAGAATTAGGATGGCTACACTGTATTTGGGCTCAGCGAAAAACATTTGATCTGATGAAGCAGAAGTGGCCGTACTGCTTCGAGTTGCCTGTGATCCGGTATGGCAGATTGGCGCTGTTGCTGCACTGCATTCATACACTTTTGAAAACGTTCATACCTCTTTAGACAAATTTTTGCCATATGGAAACCGCACACACATACCGACAAAACTTTACACATTTGGCATTTAAGTTCAGATTTCATACCTCTTTAGACATTTTCCCCTGGGAACACTGTATAGGAAACGGCTGTGATTGGTCAGCCGTTTATTCCCCGACAAGCCATTTATTTCCACCCCTGGAAAATCTTTATTTTATTCCGACATAGACATTGATTACTGGAGACTTTACGAACGGACGATCAACGGTGGTGTCCTGAATCCACTCTCCACCACCTCCGCCGTAGCGGCCTCCGTGAGGACGAACGATGACGTTGCAGGGCCTGATAACTTTGCGGAAGAAGACACTCAGTTGTGCCATTGCATTGCGGACAGTCAGCGCCGCTATCGGCCGACAGAAGCTCCCTATTGAGGGAAAGTATACGTGGATGGCATGGGCTTGGGTGGGGGTAAATGAATGGTGTAGCATGATGTAGCAGGTTTGCGAGGGTATACATACATAGAGTGCAAATCCTAGACACAGCAATCAAGGACTCTCGTCAGGGATTATTGCCCAGACACCGGCGCAGCGACCAGGGCCTTAGGGTTAGTGGGTTCAACCAAAAATTAGTTACTAAAGGTAGTTGGGGCGAAGCCCCTATAATCATGAGACTCCAATTTGCATTCGGATTTATCGCCTTTACTTTTTACGAATCGGTATGCATAAGTTTTTTAAAGTGGGTTAGGGTTTCAATTTGAAATCGTGTGACTAGAGGCTAAAATAAGGGTCCAAAACCGCTATTTACGAACATTTGAAGATAAGGACATGGATGCAGGCTGTAATAGATCGCCTCGAAGAGGCGCATTCGAGAATCGCCGGTCCTTAAACACATGGGTAATGATTTCTTCCACACAAACAGGCATTTCAAATCTGACGCCTGAGGAAAGGCATAATTCTGTAATTTTTACTTGGCTTGTAGCGCTAGCAGAGGGCCCCTTATTGGGGACATAATTAGGGGTAAAACCTCCAATATTTAATGAAGCTCGTCAAAAGGCAACGGTAGTAATTACGCATCGCCCATGAACGGCAACTTATGCTGTTAGGCTACCGCCGTACTCTCGCGGCATTGGTGGTAGTGGCGCTTGGCGCTTTTGCTGGTGCAGGAATGCTTGGCATTTAGGACATGGACCGGATTATCCGCGGCAACCCAGTGGGGCAAAATCAGCGATTGGCCATCGGTACCCAGCCGAGTGCCTTAACGCTCGCTCCTCCACGCTGATTATGGTCGAAGAGGAGATGTACGCGCTACTGGAGACGCCAAATAGCCACAAGAGAATTAACGAGGTCCATCCGACGTTCCGCGGACACACGAGAAGCATTTCGTGTTGTGACTATCGCATTCCAAGACCTCTACTACTATGTACCTAAATCCGAAGAACCCGAAGGAGACTCTTGTGCTGATTAAGGGTTATTATGCTCTTACGGACTCCGTCACGGCTCTTATGGGATCTTCTGGAGCTGGCAAGACGACGTTGATGGATGTGATCGCTGGCCGTAAGACTTCGGGCAAAATCGGACAATATCTTGTTGAACGGCTACGAGGCAACAGATTTGTCGATTCGCAGATGTACGGGCTACTATGAGCAGATGGATGTGCACCTATAGGTGGCCACCATTCGTGAAGCTTGAACATGCTTTAGCTGTCTACATGTGTTGTCATTGCTGTGATATTAGGGCTAGCATGGATATTGAATGTACCTTTACTTGCTGCGAACATGTACGCCCTGGCTGCTGGCCGCCTTGAGACACAATTTGGCCTGTATTTAAGGCTGCGCAAAACAAAAGAATTCTAGTTAACCATTCGGTACTTTGCAAACTGGGCACACCACCGTAAAGAGGGTGATCTCCTCTATCGAATGAGCCCAACTACAAAAAAATTCATTCAGCCATTTTGGAGCAAGGTTGCTTTAAAAAGCTTGCCTTCTCCGAACCAGCCCGACCGATTTTTTTATTAGTGGTCTAGGGGTTAAATCTCCCTGCAGTTCGATTGCACCCCTCCCAGAGCCTAATTCCGAGACCTTCCTACTTAAAATGTGCCTTTAAATCACGTCTTTGCAAAAATCGAATGTACATTTTGATTTTTCTGATTTTTGAGATGTTGGGCTACTAGGATCATTTTGCTCTGCGCCTAACTAATCTTGCCCACATTTGTTTCAAGAACTTGCTTTGCGGGCCCGCTTCTTCGCCGGAGTGGCAGGCTTCGCAGCAGCAGCATCCCCATCACTCTCAGCCTTAGTTTCCTCCTCGACTTCTTGCTCCGCTCCCTTCTGCTCAACCTCCATCGCCTCGGCGATCTGAGACGCTCTTTCTTTCGCGACGACCTGCTCGTGTTTCTTCTTCGCTGCTCCAGTCTTGCGTTTAGCCGCCCGCTCTTTCTGAATTGCCTTCGTCTTAATCTCATCTTCATCGTTAGGAGGGTCGTACAGCGGGTCGTTGCGGAACTCCTCCGGGTCATAGCGTCGAACCTTGTTGTAGATGGTCTCGATCTTCTCTGAATTCGGCAGTGGGTTGGGCAGGGAATGGAGATCCGTACCCGGACCCGTGTACCGTCCGTCGGAATGCCATCGTACTTCCTGCAAAGGTCTTGGACCACTTCGTCTGACTCATGCCCATTCTTGCAAACTACAACCCCTGGCTTTCCTTCATGCATCCAAAAATCTGGAACTTCTGAATGTCTTTCAACTTCTTGTACGCGTCCCCCACAACGTTTCGCTCTTTGAAAATATCGTTCTCTTTGGGGACGTGTACAAGAGCAGAGGTCGATGAGGCGTCGTTCACAGCTTCGAGAAGCTGACCCATGGTCCATATGTCGACACGGGCAATATGCTTACGTACATGCCCGAATCCGCGGTCCACCGCGTTCTTGGTGTGTCCCTTGATGAAGAATTTCAGCTCCACTGCATCCAGATCACCCATATGAACCAGTGCTAGCAGCATTCTCACCACGAAGCTGTTTTTGTTTTGCCCGCCGCAATTGTCCGCGTAAATCGTCAGCGTCCGATACTGATGAGACAGCAAGATACGTCGGATGAAATGGTGAAGCAGGAGTTCACTTCACCAGACCCTTTACCAGCGACCGTCTCGTCATACAGGTAGTTGTACTGGATCCCTTTGTTGGCGCAGTAAATGCCAAACATGTTCACACTGAACGGTGAAAGGAAATACCACTGCTGACACTTGGCAACGTGAAGTTCTGACTGTAGTCGATAATAATCACTGCATGTTCGTCGCTGATTGCAGCTAGATCAGCCTTGTACGCCTCTCTAGAACAGCAAGCAAATGAAATTGATGTTAGTATCCTCCATCTAATATACCCAGCAGATCAAAATGAGCATAGGTGCCTTACCTCAAGCTCCGAGCTGCTGCAGTATGATCACCAAAAGCTTCCGTCTCCAATGCCGTAGCTCCACTGCGCATTCGAGTCCAGTAAATACTGCAGATGTCACACACGTTGCTGCGTGGAGACCTGATTCGAATCTTGGGGTACAACTTCTTCAGGTACTGTCGGAACGTACTTGGCATCGGCTCCCGCACGCAAAGAGCAATTTATTCGACGTAGTTGTGCATTTCTCGGTACAATTGGGCCCAAGTAAAATAGGCTGGAAGCAGCGTGTAATCCGCGTCCGAGTAATGAAGTTTCACCACTCCGTTGACCGTTTCTTGCTTTCGCACTCGTACATGGACCACATCACCCACGTCATTCGCAAAACTCTCGAACCACTTCACGAACCACTTCAAGTCCACAGCGCTAGCGTCTTGGCTTAGACGGTTCCCGTGCGCCTTGACAGAAAACGTTCCGTCCCTGATTCGAGCCCTGTAGCGAGTGATTGTAGGTGTCGACACTCTGTAGCACGAAGACCAAGCTGCGCGACACACATGTCCAACCAGTGGTAGGTAGAAGCTGAATTGCTGCCGTAAACCATAGCCACAGTGACGTACGATAGTATCCGTCTCCATCAAAAGCGCCAATGAGGTCATAATGCTCTGCTTCCTCTCCCCGTTGTCATCTGCGATAGCCAACACAGAAACTGCTCCAACTCCATGGCCTTGCCCTCCAAACACTTCCTCTCACAAGGATCGTCATGAATCAACCGCGTCACCTCCTCCCGAAGATCGTCGCTAATCAAAAGGATCCTTGTATCCTCATCTGAAACTTCGCTGCCGTCCTCGTCGCTCGGTGCCATTAGCTCTGCTCCACTCAATTGCGCGGCTTCTGAGTCGTCATCAGAGTCTGGGGTGAACTCGCTGTCAACGCTGGCATCACCGCTTTCTTCCCCGGACGACGTGCCGTCGTGTAGGCCCGCGGCCGTGTCGGCGTAAGCTGCCAGTAGCTTCATTGCTCTCTGTCGATACACCGATGCCAAATTTAGAGATTTGAGAAAACCTCCCTCCTGAGAAATTCACTTATGTCCGAAAAAGCCAGCCAATCTTTGAAGCCCATTTTCTCGAAAACACTAAAATGTTGACTAGCATCCTTTTGTTCTGCGCTGTCTCATTTGGTCGACGGCGCGAGGGACTGTAAGTACTGGAATTTCTGTTGATCGAACGGAATGAGGTCGGTTACTAATCCCCAATGGCTTTAGCGTAAAAACATGGTGCTTTAAGATTTCCGTTGGACGTTGACTGACTGCAAGCGTGCGCTAGGTACACTGTCACTTTTCAATCTACCATTTTCCGCCGAAGTACCGATGAGCCGGCGAAAGGCGAGCACGAGGAAGAGGAAGACTCCATGCGACAGTTTGACGTCACCCGAACCTTCGCGTCAGAAAAGTATGTCTCGCGCTAGCCCAGTAAGCAAGTGCGTGATTCACACGAAGGGCTCGATGGAGTCTTTGTTAAGGCGCTATGCGTTAGATCTGCGAGGTCAGACTTTCGAAATGATTGTTACGACTGTCACCAACGGAAATGCAAAAGTCTCGGGCAATTTGACAGTGAAAACCAAGCATCCAGCAGCCAAGGATGCAGTCGTCGCACATACCCCGCCCGTCACCCACAAATCTGCGACATAGTTTATCAAGTCAGTAGTGTGCACCAAGGCGGCAACTCCCAAACGATTGCATGGCTTCGCGCTCGTTAGGGCCCTAGAGCATGAAAGAGCGGTCCGGGCCAACGCTGTGCTTGAGGCTGATAAAGTTCGCCGCCTTCGTTTCCATGAAGTGCCTACACAGTGGGAAGCAGACCGGCTGATGCGTATCCGCAAGGACGTTAGCATTATCATTATGTGTGAATCTTTAGCCAAGCGCGGCAAGGCTCTCGGTATTGAGAACAAACCTGTGCCACGATATCTCTTCAAGTAAAAGTCATGCATGTATATTGAGTAGCTAACAAAACATGGTAAACGATCGTGAATCATGTTTTCAAATAATACCCCACCTAAAGGTTGTTCATCATGTCCATGAAGAACAAAACATCCGAGCAGATTGCTACAACTTGCGCTGTAAAGCCAACCTCCAGAGAGCCCACTTGCACGGGCATCTGTAAGTGATTTTTATGACACGGCCGTGATGGAGGCGAAACACAGATGATTTTCGCTGTGGTGTGCTTGGTTTCGTGATTTACGTTGAATCGTGTGAGCAACGGGGTATCAGTTGCCGCCATGGAGTTAGTGATACACCGCTGCAAGCATGACGGCCATGCTTGGCGTATTACGTTTGCGTCTATGATATTCGTTACTAGTACTACAGACGTCCTCGAAGATTGACACACTTCCAACACACCGGTTCTTTTCCCCGGCTGTGCCGATGAAGTGCATCACTCCTGCGTTCTTCATTGACTCTTGTCTGAATGTAGCCGCATACACGTAGCAACCATAATGTACTTATTTTCGTTTGTACGTGTTTTTATAGAGCGGCAAGAAGCTCTATCGTACGCATATTCCTTCCACTACCATTGTCTCAACAACAAAGAAGCAGTGTTGCCGTTGCTGCCGACCACTTCCTAAAAGTTTTAAGTGACCCTCGATGCAACAAAAACTCCGGGGATTTTGCACAACTCCATCCCCAGCACGCACCATCAAAAACGCAGGAACACTGCCAAGGAATGCTTCCATCTGCAACTACAACGGTCGAATCTCGCTTCGAAACTACCAAAACGGTCGGTCTAACGCCGCGTCGTCCAGATACTCCATGGATTTACAGTGGTGATAGTCTCAGACACCTCGCCAGTTCGTATCACATAAGTCTAAATGCATGCTACTGTAACGAAGTACCGACAGTAGTTCCGATCGTACTACGGGCGAGTTGCTGATAGTACTTGCGAATGCCAGTACTGCTAGCACCTGCTTGTCGGAGGGATATGCTTGGGGCGCACGTGTGATTAGAGCTCATTTCCGAATTTGCTGGCTTCACAACAAAACCCCTCTTTCCATGGACCACAGCAGTGCCAGCGACGACAATGCCGACGCCGCGCAGCTCCTGACTGATGTCGAAGCCGAGCTGCGTTAGCAACGCGATGAAGAAGAAACCAATGTTTTTGTCTCTGTGAAGAATATCCGCGACTTCACCAAAACGGAAGCGCCCACCGAGACGGTGAATCTTTCCACAATCATGTGTGCGATGGCCTCGGATAGACTGGAGAACAACAGAGGAACTCGCGTGGATCTCGTGGACGGGTGCATGCAGCAACAGTTGAAGGGCTACCAAAGGACGCTGGCGCGAATGGAAAAGTGTCCCAGTGATGAGCGTATCTTCAAGCTGACTGTCTGGGACCCGAAGAATCGGTCGGCAGCGGTGCTGTGTACGAGATCAAAAAGGTCCACTCGCTTTAATTATATCACAACTCCTTGCAAGGTTGTGTTCAGTCGTGTGGGTGTTGCGAGTCCTGGGCTTATCGAAGAGTTTCCTGACTTTGCTACTGCCAAGCGAGCCAGATTGAGTGAGAGAGACGGCGACATGGACGAAGACCAGGAGTAAGGGCGACATTATTCACTTCCGCTAGCGCTGTAGTGACAGTGCATACTTGGTAGGGTAGCTCATCCGTAATTTCGTACTGTGTTATCGCTTCATTTTGAGCATTCATAAGTAGTTGGTAAGCGGAAGAAATGAAAAAGAAACACGTGACGGTCCTTCTGCTTCATATTCTTCAGATTCATTCAGCTCTCTAGTCGATGTCGGAAACGTGTGAGACTAAAGTACTGGGGTGTAGTTCAAACTATACCAACCGATACTTGCACCAGTTTGAATGTTACAAACGGACTGTTCCGCGCTTCGCCGCGGGTCTCTTAGCGGGGTATATCTGTCATAATATTGGAAACATAAGCCATTAATAATAGCATGATAGGGGTTAGGTTATTACGGTCCGACACTGCTGGAACGGCAATTATTTGACTGCTTCAACCACATATTTTCCGGCCGATGAAGAATTTTATCAAAAAAGTGATCCAGTACTTTTGTAGCGCCGTATCTCATGAACATACTACCAACATAGCCTTTGCTGAAGTGCTACAGCGGAGACACAGTTAATTCTCTACGATCACACATGCATGTGATCTTACTTGAAGATGTAACTTGCAGTTGTTGTGTTTAGTGATGACATTTTTAATTTTTGTATTTCTAAAATGTACAAGTAGTTGAATGCGTGGTCAATCACAAGCACATTTCGAGAAAGCCAACGAAACGGCAATGCCGCCTCTGAGTCGCCGGCAGAAAGACGCCAGAACGCATATGAGACGTCTGGACGGGTCGTTCTGGCGCAAGCGGCTCCAGCGAGAGCAAGTGAAGCCTGGCAGCAGTGATGAGGAGAATGCCGGAGGTTCCGGTGCTCGCAAGAGGCGCGGTGGTGGACTTTTGCTAGGGGATACAGGGCGTGACGAGTTTAAACTGGAATAATTGTGGTCGAAGAGATGGAGTAATGAAGCTACTTTCTACCTAGTACAGTGGGTGGGCTACCACGAGCTTTCTTGGGAGCCAGTCGCTAATATTCCATGGCAAGCTGTTGCGGCATTTGAGCGTGAAACAATCGACTCTGTGTGGCTTTACCAGTCGGCGCGTGGACGCGGACGCAAGCTGCTATCCGAGCATACTGTGCGACGCAGCCTTCCGAGAGCTTAAGGAGTGTGGAGTGTCGTTTTATCTCGAAATGCAACATCATTTCGTCGTGTGCTTGATTTGTTAAGTTTCTGTTGGGCCTACATCCTGCATCTGTGCTATTCACAATAAACAGAGTTCGTGCACTTTGAAACCACATTAATTGGGTTGTTAACAATACAACGGGGCGGCCAACACGGCGTTACTACAATTACTTATTGGTGTTAGCCGGCTTGGCCGGTTTGCATCTGCGCGCGTACGCCGCTTGCTGCACACGCAGATCGTGCACTACCTTGCCTGCATCGTTGTGTTAGCGTTTGAAATTAACTAGCTAACTCGCAACCAATGGGTAGATACTTACGGTGCTCGTGCTTTGCTGCTTTCACCGCGCGTGCATAGGCTACATGATCATGTGCGTCCGATGCTGGAGCATCAACGCCGGCGCTATCCTGGCGCTCAGCTGCGTTAAAATCGTTGTCCATTGCAAGAACTGGTCTAAGGGATGGTGTAGTTGGTTTAGCCGAAAACACACTGTAGGGAAGCTGACGCTTCTTGGCAAACTCAATGTCTATTGTGAGTCTCAGTGGGTAAGATCCCTAACGAATCCTACGCTGCTGGGCACGGCCTCCCAGGCACGGCCTAGCAGTGGTCTCCTAACGGCCGGTCTGTTGGCCTAGGACTGGTTCTCTAGCGGCCCGTACGTTGGCCTAGCACTGGTTCTCCAACTGCTCGGCACGGTCCGTTGTCCTTACAGCTGCTTCATTGTTACCAGCTTGGCATCACAGTCCGTTGTGATGCCCAGTGAGTGGGTGTTGGCTTTTCATGGAACCCCCACTACAGATGGGTCGAAAAGACGCGCGACGCCTGCGATAACACGAATTCCAATTCCACCAAATTAGTGAATTGAAGCATACATACCATTCCAAGCTGCCACCTTTCCTTCTCGTGCTCCTAAGTAAGAGATTGTCGAAGCACCCGCGGAAGCGCGTGCTGCAGTGCAATATGATGAGTAAAGTTACTCTACGAGCCCTCCACGTCATAGCTGCGGCGCACCTTTCACTGCTCGCTGTTTGCAGCCCGTTGCTTCCGTGTTCTTCAGCTTTGCTATCGCTTCTTGTTGCAGTTTGATTTGTTATGATGGCTCGCGACCTCGCAACCTCTCGGGGGGCGTGCGCCCGAAATCGAGTGCTCCACACAATTTGAGAGGATCGCTCTCTAAAGCAACTCACACGGAGCGCAGCGAGTGAGATGCTCTTTACTAGTTATTATAAACGATGCCGGCAGTAAAAACCTATGACTTGTAGACGTTTTAGTGCACTGGTAATAACGTTTTTGTTCAACACCATATGGAGTTTTCACGCTACGCTATTGGTCAATTATCGTGTTCGTTTAGGACACGAGTTATACGGTACTACTCTCACTAGACAGTACCAGTCGTTTGGTACAATAAATTGGTCACGTTACGTAAGCTGAAGGAGGTACAGTGGTTTCGCACAGACAAAAATGAGAATTCCACAGAGATTGTGACCGACTTTCTTTTAATAGAGGGTGGTAGTGAACGGGTGTGACGAGCGTAGCCACAGCAAACCCGCGCGGGGAGCCCGCGAAGCAGGGCCACGCGGTATTTGCGGAGGCGGGACCAGCGACGAGTTCACCAGCGAACGGACACGTTGCACTCACTCGGAGCTAAGTTTTCTATTGCGGGGGTCTGGGGGTGCAACCCCAGTATGCCGAATAAGAAGGCTCTGTGCGATTACCCCACCTACTCTGTGGATTTCCCTGTCCCGTGCAATTCTGCCGTTCTCAAGCTGAAGCTGCAAAGTTTCTACATGTAGTAAGCACTTGGCCATTTATCGCTGCACCGTTCACCCTAATTACATGTACCTGTAGTCGTGTGAGCTAAATAATAGTCGTGCACCCTTCCACAGGTTTTGATACATATCGATAAAATAGTCCGGATTCTAGATTTCGGCGAGCACTTCGCAATTTGCGGCCAACTGCTCCCGACTCTTCGGATCAAGACAGAAGGCAACAACAGCTCACTCTATTCCGGGGGCAAGGACGCTATAGCCCCGGTGTATACAATCTTCAAGAGTAACTCGCGAAAAGGCGCGAAACCACCGGACGCGACGAAAAGCGGAGGAGCGCGCCACGCCGGCTAGATGGAGGGCTCGGACAGGCTGCACCCAAGGTTGATGGAGAGGCAGCAAGAGCAGACGATCAAGACGACCAAGTAGGTGAATGGACAGCTCACCGAAAAAAACACCCAAAAACGCGAAGGTAACGGACGAGAACCACGGCAGCAACAACGGGGCTTCATGCAGGCTGAACGAAAGACGGCACCAACGAAGTACCGCTCAGAGGCAATGTAGCAAAAGGAAACGGTGGATCGAAGATGACGGCGAGAGAACAAGGAACTAATGACACAGTTCACAGACAACCCCGGCAGTACGTGTGGACGGACGCCAACCCTGCGTACGTGGCCCACGCGGTAAAGCGACTGTACGAGGTGAACAAAGAAGCGATATTTCAGGTGTTCATGGTGAACCAACCACGAGGAGTGAAGGAGACTGCCAGCTAAGCGGAGATCCGAGCCAACTGGGAGGTCGAACCGCCAAAGTGGATAAAGAGAGATACGCAGGAATATGCAGCCGCTAGAACCTGACCAACACGGAGCATCTCGGCAGAAGGTCCAAGTTGATGCACGGGTGGATCCTCGTGGAACGAGTATCGCCAAAAGATCTGGGGATAGAGTGCAGTTCTTTCAATTGGAAGGCAATCTTGAAACCAAGTCGGCTGGGTAACGCACCAGCGTCGTACAAAGCGGCGATGACAGGTGGACTCAGGACGATGCAGTATCACAGGTGGACGCGGAACAAGAAATACTAAGCAGGCTATGTATGCGACCGGTGCAGCCCACGACCAAGATCCGTGACTGCACCTTAGATGAAACGACAGCAACCAATATGATACTGAACCACGAGATCGAAGGGCCGCATGTGCCAAATGTCCTGCAACAGTCTATGTCGGTTCAAGATCTAGCGTGCTTCGCGGATGTGCTTGTGGCGATAGAATACACTCTGTATGCATACTTCGAGCCGGGATAGCGGTTCTTCGAGACAATGACCAAAAGTGCGCTCCTCGCGCAAATCTACGTCGGGAGGCGGCACCGTCGCAAAAAGCAGAAATTGAAGGTTTCAAGCACGTCTGGTCAAGGATTGCTCTGGACATGGACGCGAGGGTTTTGACTTCCACCTTCAAAGGGAGACATAGAGCAGCGCAGTGGAAAGGATGAAAGGTGCCGCTGGTGTCGCGTCTACTCACGCTGGTCGATTACGCGGAACGTTGAGAGAGAGCTCGAACTACCAACAAAATCGTCATGTTAGACTACTACACTTTCGCTGTGGAAATACGGAGAGGGGTGGTTACCTCGAAAAGAAAACATCATCAATGAGCAGCAATGGACAGTACGAGTCAAGGCGAAAGCCTGCCCACCAAAAACTCAAGACAGCAACGAATGTGCAGATTGGTAAAGTGGAGCTAGTGGTGTTCAATCACACCATCCACCGCAACTGGCCATGCAGGGTCTGTCTCTCGCCATTGCACTCAACTCAAGGAGGTAACGTCGAGGAGAGGGAGGTGGAGAGTGCCAAACAAGCGACACAGTGCGTTTGTCAGAGACGTTGCCGTCGCAGAAGGGATCTGGAACGTCGGTGTACACAGCTGACGAGCACCCTAAGTCGTGGGAGGAGCAACAAGATCTGCTATCGAAAATAGGCAAGGCGTCCAGGGACCGAGTACACCCAGCGAAGGGTGCGTTGGTGAAACATGCACCACAGAACCACTCACCCACCCGCTAAGGTGGTAGAAAATTTGGGGAAAAGCCAAGTATCTCTAAGGGCGTTCTTAACCGGGATCTTGCCGGGTCGCGATCCCAAACACGGCCTCTGATTGGTCAGCTACTATTCGCTTATGTACGATAGAGTAACCCACGTGTAACCTTGCGATCCAAGTTTCGGATCGCGTGCTAACTGGGATCGCAGTGTCCAATTATCAAGATGTTCACTGCTCAAGACTTGATACAAAAGTCTCGTTGTGCCACAGAGCACCACCGTACGCTCTTTGTTTCTGTGCTTGGGGTTCTAGGCGCTCAAGTTCAAGACCAACGTAGCTCGTGCATCTCTCGTAGTCGTCTGCACTGGAATGTTTACAAGCAGACACTTTTGCTGGAAGGTCAGTTTAAACGCTGCTTTCGGGTGGACGTCGAATCGTTTGAGCTGCGTTTGATGATGATCCGACCTGCTCTGGTTCGAGACGAGTTGCGCGGCGTATTGGAGTAGACCCAGTCACACGAGAAAAGATGCTGCAAATGACCATCTCGTGGCTTGCAGGCAGCAACTACCACACCGGGTGGCGTTTCCGTGTCGGGCTTCTATCACTATGTACATGCCGTTATAAACGCTATTTTTGAGTGCCCAGAGCTCTTAATTCGCTCTCCGGTGGAATCAGAAGAACGCATGCTCGAGTTAACAAACGATTTTTGCTGTATTAGCAAGGACGATATTTTGACGGGGTGAGTGGGTTGTTTCGATGGATGGCTGTGTCAGATTCGTGCTCCAAGCGAGAAAGAAGTGCCTGATATTGCTGCATGTTTTTCGGGCCACTATATGACCTTAACGTTCAAGCTGTCTGTGATGCCTTCTATCGCTTCACGGGGTATTGTTTTAATTCTCCTGGAAAAGTTGGAGATTCCATTGCTTTTAAAAGTGGAAACTCAGCAATGACATCATGAACCGGCCTTCTGAGTTTTATGTTGCTGGAAAGAACGGGTATCCATTGTCGGACTCGCTCCTTGTTCCATTCAACAAGCTGGAAATCAAAAGTAAAAATCACTCATACTATAATTTTTACTTGAGTCAATTACGCATTCGCATTGAAATGTCGTTCGGGTAGTGCATTCGAGCTTTAACTGCTCGAGCGTCCATTCGGTGAAGTCATCAGACGCAGGGGCGGGAACTGTCCGTTTGCGCGAGTCCAGTGGTGCGGTTACACTCCACTTTAAAACTCGACGCAACGGCGGCGCCAGACACAAAGACCTACGTGGGGCTCTCGGAAGACATGCTGACGAGGTCAGATGGTCCTCACGTTTCACGTGCTCGAAGATCCAGTGTAGTTGCAGGTGAACACTGTACAGCTACAGCGGGTGAAGTGAATACGGCGCGCCCAGCGGCAGTGACCTGTTACTCTTAGCGCCCTCGATCGGGTGCTCTTGGCGGCGGGGACTTGGTCTTGGCCGCCACGACCTAGTGCTCATGTAAGCGGGGACCTGCTTCCCCGGGTGGCGGGGACCTGGTGCTCTTGTCGGCGGGGACCTGGTGCTCCGGGGGGTATTTGCACTGCCCTCAATGGCGACCAGATCTTTGGCGGTGGAGGTGCCTTTCGAAATCAATAAGTGGGTTCAATGTTAAGATTGCGGGTTGGAACGACTCGGGTCGCGGTCTGAAGCCATCGCAGACCCATCCAGGAGGTATGGTGCACACAGCATCCGTGGCTCTCACGTATGCGTCCGCTCTGGGCGGGCAAGCGGAGATGGAGGCAATCAAGGAAACACTACAAGCGGTTAATCAACAGGAAACGGACGCATTAGTCAATCGAGTCAAAAGAAAACACAGGTCCAACTGGACGGAGAGCAGCAACAAGTCGCGCAGGCATTGCGAAAACTAGAGTGGAAGACTGTCCATCAAATAGAGAGCGTAACGCCGTACCAAACCCAAGATGTGCTGCGCCTTAAACTGTACAGGCTCAGATTGTGGACAGGCAAGGAGACTGGGTTCCGGTGCATGACGGAGGGTGCCGCGGCACCGATGCAGAAGGAACGTCTCACCTGGTATGGACCTGCGGTGCAGCACAGCGACTGTGGGGAGTACTTCTAACAAAGTGGGGCATGCGAAGAACGAGCGAGGCAGAAGCGGAAAGTGGAGAAACGAGGCAGTGAACGACATTTTCTCATTCCGTCTGGATGCAACATTAGAGTGGCTGATAACATGTCCGGATGAGACCAAGATTTCACTATGGGAGGAAGTCCACCATATACCAAGGGACATGTGGCAATGGGGTGCGCGATAGTGTTGATAGCACTCTCTGGCGCCTAAATGTTGACCGCGTCCACAAAGACGACAGAAGAGAGATAACTATGGCCCACGCAGAAGCAGGGGTGCTCAGCAGCATCAAGGATGCATACAAGAGGTATCGGGTGCGTCTCTACCCGTTGACGACTCAATCCCAGACACGTATCGAAGTAGAAGAGAAGATCATCGACAGGTGGGTTACACCTGAAGTACCGACAGAAAGAGTCGGTAAGGACACATAGGCTTCTTCGATGGGGTTCCCAGGGTACCCGGACCAAGAGGTAGCGGCAGGGTGGTGATTGACGTCGAGGGAGGCACATGCGACTACAGCATCAAGGGGGCTGCAGCGACGGCGTTGGGCCACGGCCGGATGACCAATAATGTGGCCGGGTTCGTGGGGCTACAAAGGCTACTGACGCATGCACACAAACAGAGTTGGCGGGATACACGTTGTTGGAGACAGTGCGGTGATTTTGAGACTGATGAGATCTCGGATCAAGCCGAAAGCCCAGACGCTGCAGAGTTGGTACCTGGAATCCAGACTACTTGCTGATCTGTGTCAGGTGGCTAGTTGGACACACCATTTTAGGTGTCACAACAAAATGGAGGATTGGCTTACCAACTACGCGATGAACACGAAAAGCAGTGTACGATGTCCTTCCACGTTGGAGAATTGCGGCGCACACTGCAATACGGATTGGATCCGTTGGTGCAGGGGATATGGCGCAGTGGCGGGAGGGACGAGAGAAGTAAACGACATAAGAGAGCGGAAGGTGATGTAGGACGGGCGAAAGCTCGCAGGGCTGCTCGGGACGATTTTTCTCGAGCAGAATGGATATTAGAGTTCACGTCTACAGGTAGACGAAGTAACACAATATACCTCACCTTATTATTATTACTAGCGCAGCATCCGAGGGCGGCGGTTGCTTCAGGGGCGACAGCCTAAAATGATGATGTTTACACAATTTCCGGCGACCCCCCAATTGGTCAAAAAGTATTCAAACACCCATTTGAGTTGCAGTGGACGACTTTCCGTGACATGCGCAGCAGGTATGGCCAAGATGAAGGTGACCGGGAGCGCTGGTGGCAAGCAGCGCGCCGCCAAAGGTAGCCGGTGAACTGCATAACGTGCTACGAGCGGTAAGGTGAGTGATATGTTGTTTTGCGTTGTGTCTGGTTTGAACGCAAGGCACCGAGTCAGCGCGGAGCGTGGATCGTCGAGAAAGCCAATACGAAGAAAGAAAAGGGTACGTATTGCATTGAAAGGAAATGGTTGATTACTTGTGAGTTAGTCTTACGACTTGATGTGCATTGTTTGGTAGCTAACTACAGCGCCCAGGCAGTAACAGAGAGACTTCCGGCGCTTCTGCCACCGCCGATACGATCTTGGCTGATGACGAGGACAGTGACGACGGAGAAGCTCTTGCGAAAATGAAGCTGAAGATGCTGCAAGCGGAGGCAGCCTGGGCTCGGCTTGACAGGGCCGAGAAACGCCAACGCTTTACGTAATGCCTGCATTAATTAAGAACCGTTTTGTATGCTAACGTGTTGCTACTTTGCGCTTGTGCAGGAGAAGTCGTGCGAGCGCTGGGTGTGCGTCAGGCGACGCACGCTCGTTCGTACAAGCGCCCGAAGGTTGCGAAAAACGTCAAGGACGAGAACTAAGCGTCGACTTCGTGTGAATCTCCGCGCGACCCGTTCGAGTTAGTCGCCACATTGGTAGATCAAGATCAGACAAGATTGCAACAGACAAGGAGGGTCCCAATGTAGGAGTAAGTGCTAATCTACTGTATTGGTTTTATTGTTATCCTTGACTCAATCTGGGCAGTCCAACAAAATTGAAAATGCTCTTGTCGTGTGCTGCTGTTGCGCAGCACACGACAAGATAAGAGTACGTCAAATGTGTAATAGTTTTCAATGTCGTTGTTATGTTTTCAATGCTATCTTGTTGTCTAGTATTCAGTCCCCTTTGGCCCACCTGCTGCAGCATTCGTAGCATCGATACTTTCACGCAGCATTTGCAATGAAACGTCACGACGAATTTCCACAAGACGCTCAACTGCAAATCGGTTCGGAGCTTCGTTGTACTTGCTCCGTCACCTCTTCTCTGCATCCAGCGCCGCGTTCATCCTGCTAGCTCTCTCCCTTCGACTCGCTTTGGGTGTTGGCAGAATGCGTTTTCGTTTCGACGACGGAGCTCGCGCAGGGTACTCGAGACTTGCAGCTTCGCGGCATATAGATTTCGCTCCAGTTGTGTAACATGGTAGCAAAACTTCGCTCGCGCCGGCCTTCTGTAGTTGTGTGCAAGGCCGACGGAGACTGCAGTATCGTTCTCTATGGCACCCGCGTCTCCACAGGTACCGAGTGCAAGTTCTTGTAATTGCAGTTTGCATTGCTGTCGTTTCGCGGGCGCTGGAATCGGACTCACCGCTGTCAAATCCTTGGATTTCAGTTGATGACGAGGGTGTGAAGGTTTTGGTGACTCGAATCTCGCATCGGCACGAAGTAAACCCTCCGGTAATACGTTGGGAGGATGCATTATTCGCGTTGCCTTCTGTCGTGTAGAGCCAATTCGAAAATGGCCGTGTGCTGCTTCCCATATCACTTCTTGGAAAAACACCAAGTTCATCCCCACCCTTTGCTAACGTGACAAGCAAGCGTGAATACGTAGAATTAGAAGATTAGCACTACATCAGCTTGCTGGTTGACACCAAATATGCTTCCGCAACGTGTTTCAACTTCAACGTAGCCTGCAATAGAGAGGCACCGTGAATAAAAGTAACAACAGTATAAAGGTTCATCGCGATCGCATTAACGGGTTGTGGAGCATGGCTACTTGTTTCATTGAATCGACAGTGCAAAATGCTGAATCCTTCGTTTCCAACACTGATATTTGTATACGCTGTTCCCCAAAACTATTGCACGCTTCTCGCTGGACGTGAACAACTTGTCGAGTGATAGAGGGTATCGTCTCGGCAGCGCACTCTAGACAGCGCCACATACGCAAACGAGGCACTAGGAATATCAGATGAGTGAAATACAACTTTTAAACTTGCTAATCCTTGCACTCTATGAACCGTAATTGCATAAGCAAGTCGTAGCGGCACTCCTTCGCGAAATACGCTCACATTGCTTTTTTGCTCCAGCTGAGCTTCCTAGGGACAATTGGCACAATATTGGCGACATCGGGCAGGAACGTTGGCTCAACATACAAGTCGGTAATTTTGACAAGTATTACCGGCAAATCTGCATCTGCGCAAGACATGAAGTCGTACATTATGCCATTTGTCCCATTGCAGAGACCTGCTGATTCCGCCATATTGAATGTTAGTGTTACAGACGCTCCGACGGCTAGCTTAACAGAAATGCCAACAACTCTATCCCTCGCTGGGTTGGCTACTTCAGCTTCCTGTAGTAAGGCATGCACAGAAGCTAGTGATATATCTCGCTGCTTTGCGAGCCGCTTCAACTGTACAGTGTGTTTGGAACGTAGTTCGGCTACCGGTGAAGAACTCGATTGCAAGCTGATGGAATTTGCCGTAACAACGTCAGCATTGAGGTAAGCTATATGTGTTGCTGCAGAAGTCTAATCTGGCATCGCTTTTTGCTTAAAACATCTTGTATTGAATAAGTAAATGTCTGCTTGCGTAGGGCAGCTCCCGCAAAAGAATGTAATAAGCTTCTTGTGCACTGACCTCCCAAATCGACAATGTTGCATTCCCTACGCGTCTTAGAGTAGCATGATTAGGCAAATTGGGATCACACGCTTTACCGCGGCAGCAATTACTTTTTTATCTAAGTGTATCTGATTCTGCCTTGCTAACATAGGCTGCAGTGTATTCTGCTGCTCCATACGCATTGCCGATAAGCTGAATATCCACATTAGCGCGCCAAACGGAAAGGAGCGCTGGACAGTAGCTAGTCATCGTTGAATCTTTCCTTTTAGATTAATCTGAATCGATGGGACTCCATCAGTCGCTCGATCAACCTGAATACCAGTTTGTTCTTGCAACTCTTTAGGATAACCGAACCTGAACTCGTTCCCTGACTTTCGACATGAGGATCCTGCGATACATATATATTGTTGAACACGTTGTGCAACGCGTGATATGTCACATTCCTATTCTTCCGTTCTGTATCGTGGCAGTCTGGCTGATATAATATCTAGTTCTCTACTCTTCTCCGTTGTACATGTTACACAAGTCGAATTTTCGAGGTTATTAGACTTTTGGACAGAACAAATATGACGTTATCAACGTACGTCGCTCGCTTAGCGCGTCCTAGTTCACTTTCTGATAGAGACAACACATCTGGAGCGTCCTTGATCCAGAGCAGCGCGTAAATATATGAGGAGACCCTCGCTGTTGAAACTCAACTCAGTCAACAATTTGACCAAGAGGTTTGGCCCTACCACAGAGAACGTTGTCGAAAAACGCACGAAACCTGCGATCGAAGTGACGGGCTGCAATATTAGGGTTTTCGCTTAGATACCTTCGCCGCTCCCGCGAATTCAATTGCCGAGCTTCGTCCAATGTTAGCGCAGGAATGCATGCCCTGAAGAAATCGGGCCAGACTGTATCAGCAGCACTTACAGTAAGAAAGAAAGTAGGCCACCGAAACGGCAACACTCTATTACATATCATGCTCATAAGGTCATCTCTCACGTTGGCCCAATACAGGCTACTTCCGCGAACACAACGAAAGTAGGGCTTGAGAGCATCCAACATTTCCATGGCAGCATTACCATCACCTTTGACGCCATCTAAGCACCCCTGGCCGTAGGTCACATTATTTGTATTCGACTCACAGCTTGAAGAGTTGACTCTACGAACAAGACCATCTATCTGGCGGCGCTGAATTTTATTCAAACAGAAAAAACTTAAAGATGATGTGCATGACAAAGCGCCGATCAGGCCATTTCATTATATGTGCACAATATTATGCTAACTGGTACTCATGATTTCGATTTCTACATCCAACAAAGGATGCATCCCCCTTCCCCTTCGGAAAAATTGTACTTCGGAAAACAGTTTGGCATTAGCATTTTTCTCGTGTACTCATTAATCGGATCCGTTCGACAGCGTAGCTCGCCCATTGGATAGATCGAATGTCCTGCCGCTTTATTTGCTGCGCCACAATTTGTTTTCGCCTCGGTTTGGAGGTCCGACGAACTAGCCTTTAATTCAAAACAATCAGTAATGTCGATTGTGTTCTCTGCATTATCTAGTGAAGCTATAGTTGTGCTAGTTTTGTTAGATAAGCAAAATGAGTTGTCAGTCTGTTGATCGTTCCCTGGAGATTGCCCTTGCCCATCTTGTTCAACCTGCGAATTGACGGTGCCACTGCCACACGAAGCTCGAAGGACGACCTCTTCTTCATTCGTCAGCGTAATGCTTGGTAGTCCAGCATCGGTGTCGCCATTTGCGAGTTCAACCAAATTCTCCTCCGAAATTGTAACACCTTCGTACAATGGGTTGTGTGCAATAAGCCACTCCAACGCGGAGCGCGCCAAAACAGGTCGAACCTTGAGAAATGTTTCGCCTTGACTGTTCTTCGTCCTCAAGAGAACAACCCGCTCTTGGTTAAGGGTATCGGCAGCGACAAAGTAACTTCACGCACGTCGTCCCAGTAGTTGATAGCGTTATCTCTTGTAAACTCCTGCTGGTCGCGATAAAGATTCATGCACGTTATAAAGGAAACACCAATGCCAACTATTCGGACTTCAATCCGGTTCAAGATGGCCAGCTCCGGTTGTATCGCTCCGATCCTGAAGCCACTTACCCGACAAAACTTCGGCACTTCATTTATAGTGAGAGATGCATGACATCGGCAGCAAACCCAAATAAAACATACTCCTTATGTGTATGGTGTAGTGATGGCCTCAGCAATTGGATCAAAAAATTGACTGCAAGGCTCGTAGCGCTTCTCGACCATCCGAGTTGCTTTCGACAGCTCGCCACAACTCCCGCAAATATGAAGCAGTGGTTCATCGATACACTAAAAACATCGCACAATTGCGCATACAAAAAGCTGTAAGTAAAAGTATGTAACGCTGTCCACCATTCGATTTCAGAACGCACCCTCAGCATCCGTATCCTGGTCCACTCGGTCTTGGTCCCATTCAGGGCCCCGCATGACTCTCTTTGCAGATATGGGCAGGTTTTGAGCGGCAGCATTGCCCGCCTGGATTTCGATCAAGCGCCTGACACAAGCTGTCTCCTCCATGCGATCAACTTCCTCGAAAGTAACTCGGGTCTTCCCACTACATATTCCCGGCTTGGATCTGTCTTTGTTTCTTTCGCTAGACGTTCGATAGTCTTCCCGCCTCACCTTTTGCTTCGCTTTTGTCATGCATGCCATGACGTAGCATCGAAATGACCCCTGTTTAGGCAATTCAGGAACCTTTTGTCAAATCTCATACATAACCCACCGCACAGATAACGCATTGTCAGATACTTCTGTGGCGAAGCGGATGAACGCTTTTTCCGTCCAGGGTGCATAGTCGTGCTCCAGCTGGAATCCGGTCCATGACTTTCTCCTTTTGGATGATGTCCCAATTGGGACCAGGCCCACACTCAGAGCCAAGCTAGTTGACTCCAAACGCAGGTTGGCGTGTGACCTTGTGATAATCCCTCTCGGTGTCGTTGTTTTCGGAAGACCGGACTTCACCAGATGAGTTGTTCCTGCAAGTAACAAATCAAATACAAGAGAGCGCGTACGTTCCTTCCTCCAAACGCAGTTCTCCAGCCGGGGTTTTAGACTACGAGCAAAAGTCTTCCCAACCACCTAAACAATACAGAAACGAAACAGAGTTATACACGATATGCAGTCGTTCTTATTCTTTCGGACCCTTGAACGATGGGTCCATACACCAGTCAACTTGTGTCTCACCCAGAACACTGGTCAGTTCTGAATGCACCTTTGCCGCGCACCACCTCCGCAAGGAAACTTGTTCCAGACGGAGGACCAATCAATTATCCAACGGATAATCTCCAAGCGGAGAATACAATATACCATCCTTTCACACAGTAGACTTACTTGTCAGACTCCAGAGAGGTAAACTGCAACCAACCTCAAAGGAGCGTATATGGGAATATGGAATGCAAGGGGTCCAGCAGAGGGCATTCATGCAACTAAACATGGAATGCAGAGGCTTCAACGGAGCCAAGGCAATATATGGAATGAAAAGGCGCCTCGAAGGACACCTAGGCAACTAAACATGGAATAAACGGATCACTTACGCACATTATGTCGTCACGCATCACCGTTTAACTTGGACTTGAGGGGTTGAGAGTTTGTCATGACGGTCCTTGCAAAGACACGTCAAGTCCTCCTCCGGATGCAGCCTTTCGACGTCGGGTCTCCTGGTGGTCAGATCCACGGCCAGGCAGACTTGGCTTCGGTCGTCAGGGAGTCCTGCCGGGCGATATCCGATCGAGCACCTTTATGCTTGCGGCGATAAAACGACACACACACAAGCACCTGCGTCCTTCAGGGAAAAACAAACTCTGTTATTTTTTACTGTGCGGTAAAGTCTCTACTAGAAGACTTCTGCGCGCTTCTTTCCGGGCGCGGACACGTTAGGCTTGGTTTCACTATAGGTTCATGTGGCGTAATCATGTGTGGGAAGCTTGCAAATCAATGGAAGCGCAAGCGACCCTCCGTGCTCTGCACATCCTGGTCGGTCGTCTTTGTCGGTCGTTAATATCTGGACTGGATTACACTTGGAATCTGGAAGGTCTCTGGTGGGTTGCGACCGGGCACCCACCAACCTGATGTATCTCAATCCGGAAGCCAGGCCTCCATTTGGAAGTCGAAACTCCATCTAGAGAGTCACTCGGAAGCTGCACTTGGAGCATATCACTTGATCTTCGTATGTGGTTTCACGTCTGTCGTCTAGACGTCAATCCTTTTGGAAGTCGGAACTCCATTCGGACAAGTATCTGGACACTGCTCTCGGATCATCGTACTTGGTATTCGTATGGCGCTGGATCGTGGCGTCCGGAAAGCTCTATTGGTGCACTTGGAATGCACGGCATCCGTCCTTCGCCCGATCTCACACACGTTCGGCGGAGTTCTTCCGGCTTCGGCAGCTATTTGGAACAATCACTGGTCTGCATTCTGGATACGCTTTTGAGAGAAAGGGAGTGGGCCAAATTTGACCACGTCACTTCGCGTCAACCGTTTCTCTCCTCGCAAACTCTCATAGAAGATCTCGTCTCCGAACTGATAGATTGTGATGAGACCACGCGTCTCAAAGACATCCACCCGGGGATTTTGTCCAAACGCAGGAGCCGTTAGTCAACTGGCTGATATGGCTTCTTCTCTTCGCCTCGTCCCGCTGCTCACTCTCGGGTCTTTACGCAACCGAAACTCGGCATTGTCGAAATACGATCAAATCACAATTCGACGCCTCCTGAGCAGAACGATGCCTCCGCACGGTGAATGCTCGACGTCATCGGCGAATACGCCGATCGCCGCATCTCGTCCCGCGGCCAACACTCAAGGTGGAGGCCATACCTCCGACGGCAGCACGCATGAGTCCGACGCACACGTCCCACAGCGTAACAGCTCGAGCGACGAGAGCGAACAAGAGGAAATCGAAGAGCCAACTCTGGAGTCGCCTGGTCAGGTGGTCAACACTCTCAAAACAACACCGGCGGACGTCAATACTTGGTCTGCGTCATCGTCCAGCATCGGCACGTCGCTACACGGTTGCTGACTCTGGACTGAGTCCAGAACCTCCAAACGCGTGGCTTCCTTTCGACTGGACGCATCAATTCGGCTGACGACCACATTTTGACTCCGGCATATTACACGATTCCACCACTGCATTCTCCAGGAGGAGCCATTCATTTCGTTGGCATCCCGGCCACTGAGGAACATTCACAGAGTGGATTTCACATGCAGAATGGTTACGGGGGCTTGGAAGCTCTCATCCAGTTGGAAGGGCTAAGCGTGTCTGACATGGCACACCTGCAGGAGTTCTTCGAAGGGGAGGACGACGCATGCGAATGAAATCATAGTCTGCCACGATGACGGTACAGAAGTGCCATCCCGAAAGTGAACCAGCAATTGGCGCTGTCGAACCCAGTTGAAACACAGCTGAGAATTTTCACCCAGGAAGTTCATCAAAGCGTCAACGTTAAAACGAGATTACTGAAGACGTGACTCCAGAATATGGCGTTGTGAATTGGCGTCCAAAAGCAGATTAGTGAGCGTCTGGACTTGCTTCCGGAGGCCACTCACATTTTCCGCCTGTTCATTCACCAGCTTTTGGATATCTTCCGAGATTGGCGACTGGTGTACTCTTTCTCAGTCGAAGTCGCAGCGACCTTACGATTCCAGTAGTCTGTCTGGAACTTGTAGTCCCTCTTCAGCTGGATGACTTCATTCTGGGCATTGATTGCAGCTTGGACGGACCGGACCGAATTCTCCACTTCGATTTTCATCTGTTGGTAGTAGACGAGAAGTTGGCGAACCACGGAGACAGTACCGAATGTCCGTTGAGCCAGTTGTGCAGCGTCGAATTCGGTCAAGATGGAAGCTATCTCCCGCTGAAATGCGGTCGATCGTAACAGGGTCTCCAGCTCTCCTTCTGAAAGTGGTTTCGTACGCGGAGTCAGAATGTTGCTGTAAGGAGGACTCCTGTCGTGTCAGTATTTCCCCTAGCCAGCTAGGCGCCATCCACTAACGAAGGCAGCTGCAATACTCCTGTAGCTTCACCATTACCACAGTGCGCCACGCCACGACTCTTGAGTATGTGAATGACACACCTTGAAAATGTCAGTGTATCTAGGCAAACTGCAGCGTAGTCATATTTGATGGGCACCTCGGTAACAGGTTACAACTTCATTTCATGCAACTCTATTACACATCTTCACAACGATGTAGCTAAAAACTATCTACATAATGCGCCGTTCTGTTGTAATATCTCACCGCTAGCCAGCTACCGAGCAAATGGTGATGTCCAACGTCGTCCTGGTGGTTGTCTGCGCCGTCGTTGTGGGAAACCAGCTGCTGCCCTCGCGCCCTTCGTCCTGCACCCACGTCCTTCGTCGCACTGCTCTCCGCAGCCGAGCAAGTGATGGCGGCCAACGCCGCCACGATGAGGTCCCCGCTGCTGCCCGCAGTCAAGCAAGTGGTGGCGCCGCTGCTGCCCTCGCGCCCATCGCCGTCACTGCCGCCCGCAGGCCGAGAAAGTGGTGGCGGCAAACGCCGCCCGGATGGGGTCCCCGCTGCTGCCCGCAGCCATGCAAGTGGTGGCGCCGCTGCTGCTCTCGGGCCCTTCGCCGACTGCTGCTCACAGCCGAGCCGCCGGTGGCGGCAAGCGACGTCCGCCGTCTTAGTGAGGTCCCCGCTGCTGCCCTTCGTCGCTGCTGCCTACCCGCCGCCGAGTAGGCGCCGCGCGCCGTTCACCGCAGCCGAGCTCCAAGCGTCTTCGTATGTGCCGTGACTGAGAGTCGCCTCGGATCTCCAGTTTTTGAGTTTTTACGGAAACGACTTTTTACGAGAATATTCATTGTCCAAGGGTTTTTAGGGCTAATAAGTACCGCCCAAAATGGCTCAAAATGTAGCGTTTTACCACCATTTCCTGGGGGCCCATAGAGCTTAGCAAAACCCCTATATATGAAATTTCTTGGCGAGATGGCAGTTACGGACCTCCACCGACGCCCTGTTCTACAGGAGGTAGCGGCAATAGTTGAAGGCTCAACGATTCAAGTACTGAAGGCCCATACAATACAGAAGGTAAATCAAATCTGACGGATCGGAAAAGTACTTGGATAAAGTATGAAGGTCGGATGGATTTGAAAAGCTCATTATTTATTCGAGGTCCTGTAGAAACACATATTTTATGATTTGAAGAATATTCATTTTCTTCGATTCCGACCTTTCGCCAGGCGCGTAATCCCTTTAACGGGAGTATTTTTGGGGTATTTCCCAGGATGTGGACCCTGTCACTATCAATTTCCTTAAACGTGGACCCTTCCCAAAAAGTGGACCTTCGGCACTAGTGTAAGGTGTCACACATAACACAGTCTCATTGCCGCACAAACACCATAGAAGTTTGATGGAGATGAAATTATTATTTATGAAAGTAAGAATACGACGTCCAGTCGGCTACGCGCCTCGGTGTCAAGATCTGTCTGCGGTCTCGTACGTGGTCGGTAAAGCAGACGCTACTCCTGGGGGCGCGGCAGATCCGTTGCGGACCGTGGGGGCGATGTGATCATCGTCATCACGTACTCGGCGGTCGACGGCGGCGTGGTGGAGTACATCGCTGTGGAGGGTTCATGCGTGGGTGCCATCCATGCGTACGGTGTTGTAGATCCGTACACCATGGCGGACAGTTCAACGATTGTCGTCGGGGGTGCCGTCTGATAGTACGGTGTCGTGGTCATGTACGTCGTCGTGGAGGGTGGTGTCTGGGCGTACGGTGTCGTGGCTCCGTACAACATGGCGGAGTAGCCAAGAATTGTCGTCGAGGGTTCCGTCTAAGGGGCCATGTACGTCGTCGTGGAGGGGTACATCATGTCGGAGGGTCCAAGAGTTGTCGTCGATGGTGTTGGCTGAGGGTACGGTGTCGTGGCCATGAACGTCGTCGTGGAGGGGTACAACATGGCGGAGGGTACAAGAGTTGTCGTCGGTGTTGCTAGCTGAGAGTACGGTGTCGAGGTCATGTACGTCGTCGTGGAGGGGTACATCATGGCGGAGGGTACAAGAGTTGTCGTCGGTGTTGCTAGCTGAGAGTACGGTGTCGAGGTCATGTACGTCGTCGTGGAGGGGTACACCATGGCGGAGGGTACAAGAGTTGTCGTCGGTGTTGCCCGCTGAGGGTACGGTGTCGTGGCCATGTACGTCGTCGTGGAGGGGTACAACATGGTGGAGGGTCCAAGCGGTGTCGTCGCTGATTCTGTCAGAGCGTACGGTGTCGTGGATTTGTACATCCCGCCGAAGGGTCCCAGTGTTGTCGTCGCTGGTGCTGTGGGAGTGTACTGCTCCGTCCTCGTGCTCGTGCATGTCGTCACGAAGCACCCAGTCGATGGTGTCGTCAGTTCAGCGGGTGTGCATGCCTTTGGCAATATCGCTTTACCAAAACGAACGTTAGAATTGCTGACACTTGCTGCATGGTTTCGACAGGTCTTGATGTTGTGACCATTCTGTGCATTGCACCCTCTGCACTTGTATGTCTTGCCTCCAGTTGTCTCTCCTCTGCTCTGTATCCGTCTTGTCTTCGGCCTTCCAGCTTGCCGATAGAAAGGTGATGGTTTGACGCTGCTATCTGTAACAATACTATTGTCTACAACTATGCCAACCGCAAATCCCGATTGATACCCACTAACAAAGTATGCTGCATGGAATACTTCAGCTTCTCGGTCTGCTTGGCCTACCTTTCGTAGTGCTGCGATTATGTGGCGACACGGAATATGAAGCTGATACACGTGCAGGAAATGTCGCCGATATCCACATCCTGTCTGGATCCAAATTCGACACGGCTAACCGTGTATACAGTGGAGGAACATTCTTCAACAGTGTACGATCCTGCTTTTTCACGTTCTGCATTGCGTAGTTTAGCAGCAAATGGTGTGTACTTTCGGTTGGCAAAAGCCATTTTCGCAAACGTTTACGTCTGGCGGTAGCATTGACCATCATGCCCTTCATAGCCAACTGCAACATGCCAAACGATGTATATTTGCGGAGACCATTGGTAAGCATTACATTATTGTCGCTTTCGACAAAGTTCGTAGATCTCCAGTCGAATAAGGGTGCTGGGGAGAAACGCTCAGGATTTCCCGGAACGTATGTGGTCATGTTCGCCCACACGCACCAATGTACGGGATCAATCTTGGCAATGTAGTCGCGTGTGGGTTTGCCATACCTATGTTCAAGCAAGTTTAGAGCTGTGTTGTATCCATCTTCCGTCTTTGATCCCTGTACGCTCAGAATTAAATGCTCTATCTCCTTTCCGCGATGTTTGAACTCCTTATGCACATTCCGAATGATATGAATGGTGCAAAATTTCAGGTTCAAAATGATCCCACACTCGTGAAGCTTGTCCGAGGCTCCTATATTATGTCCTCGGTCGCTGCAAAGTGGCTTCGTACCGAAACCAATTCCAGCGGCCGAGCAGTTCTCGAAGAACCACTGTATATTGTCTTCATTCTCTGAATGCACGACGGCAAATGCTATCGTTATGTTGTTTCCATTTCCATCTCGGCCGATGAGAGTAAGGATCACGCCTTGATATTTGCTGTGCTTCGAGTGAGTACCATCAAAACCGTACATTGGCAGACAATAGTTTAGGTTTTCAATGACAGACCCAAGTGCAATGAAGCACCTAAAAACGACCTTTTGATCCAGATCTAGTGCCACACGGGTAGCCGGATTCTTGGCGCTAAACAGCTCCAGCAGGGACGGTATCAACGCAAATGATTTGGCCCATTTCATGTCGATGGTTTCGAGAACTGCGTCTTTTGCTCGATATAATGTACTTCGTAGCTGTTGTAGGTTCACACCTTCAAGATCCTGAAAAAGTTCTTGAATCTCACTGCACTTTACGTTCTTGTTTGCCTTAACTGCTGCCGATAAAGTAGACGATAGCTGAAGAATTGACATAGATACTTTTCCAAAAGGAGTACACGAATCAGCATGAACGTCATTGAGTGTATGGACGACAAAACCCTCACTTCGTCGATTCACAGCACATTACCAACCGCAGTTTTTCTCATCAGCGCAAACGTACTTCTGCTTCTTTCCACCTCCACGAACAGGTACAACATGCTTGTCTGCATTGTAGTTGTAGTGATGCAGAAATTTTGTAGTTTCCTTGACTGACGTGAAGACGTCCCCTAACGATATCGAAGTCCGACCATGCACAGCCTGAAGATCGACAGGCACTCGCCTTGTCATCTTGCTTCCGAGTTTGACTGGAATGTGGTGCTATGGTGCTATGGTGCTATATGGGGAGCTTTTTGAGACGTGCGATTCCGTTTTCGTTAGCAATGTTCCCGGACAATATGCTCCCAGCAACGTCTCAACATTTCAAAAATAACAATCCGTTACAACTGTCTTCTACCACAACTCCAGCACGTCCAGGTTCTTTTAGTGCTTATCATTGGTCCCGTTTTCGATCTTATGATATATCGCTTCTTTCCTTCACCTTTGTTCTTGGACACGCACAAGCAGGAATCATGTACACTACGCTGACATTTGAATACGTCTTCAACTCCAGATAGTAGTTGCCCACGACTGACTTGTCCACCATCACCTTCTCGCGAACGGCCTCGTCCGCCGTATTGTCCAACACCTGATAGTGAATCACGTGGTCGCCGCCCTCAGCCACGTCACTGCCATGCCGCAGTTGCCGAGGTGGCCCACTTGCACGACGAACGTGGTCGATCCCACGACTATCGGCGGAGTAGATGGGCCCTTGGTAGTTATTCAGTCTATTTCGAGTTGCTGTCGCTGCTCACGAGACGACGAGAGCGTGGATGGCCGTGTCCTGGTCCGTGGGCGGCATGAGACGAGTTCGTGACTGTCCGGCTACATATCGACGCGTAGCTGTCCGTGCTGATGCTATACTTGATCCGCTCATAGGCCGCAGGCGAGCAGCTCCAATCGAGCGACGACTCAACGGCTGTGGTGGAGGCGACGGGTTCACTACCTTCGTGCAGCACGGTGGTGGAGGTTGATGCAACCGCGACAAAGCGGCGCTGAAGAACACCGTGCCGTTGAGCGCGATTCAGGACGAAGTCGGCAATGAGACTGTGTTATGTGTGACACCTTACACTAGTGCCGAAGGTCCACTTTTGGGAAGGGTCCACGTTTTGGGAAATTGATAGTGACAGGGTCCACATCCTGGGAAATACCCTTTTTCGCCTTTTTGTTCCACTAAAGAACTTTGTTAAATTGAACCCCTATCCCATTCTCAAAAGTAATGAACCCATTTGGTAAAAAGTAAATCAGAGAGTAAATATGAATGGTAAAAGCTGCTAAATAAGAGAAACGCATCATTCAAGGGACTTCGCATTGGTTTGTAATATTGGGTTTGGTGCCATGAACGTGATCTTTGGGCAGTTCCTCGCTGATTGACCGGAGATACCGGTCATCTGAATGCCGTGAATCGCGTATACTCGGTCGAGGAACTGCGTACCTTGGTGTCGAAAAGATGTCCGTAACGTGGTTACGAACGATATCGGGCGGATGAACTATGTTGTCAGATGTCATGAGGAAGTAGTCCGAATGGCATGTGCGTCACGATGAAGCATCGGACTTCTGAGGTTTTCCACGGCCTTGTTTTCCGCCACTTTACCCCAGAACGCCATGCCGTAGAAAAATGATTATCCTCCGATGTACTCTCCTCGTCCTTGCCACTGTCGATCAAAGTAACTTCGTGCGAGTACGAATGCCCCAAGTACCCCCAAAAGTGGCGGAAACGAGGAAAGTACGTGTCGACCGAACTCAAGTACCCGCCGCTCGTAGAGTCCTGTTGGTTACCGGGAGTGGCGGCGGGGTGTTGGGCTGAACGTTCCGACAACCTTTCGGCGGCCCCTGCACTGTTCCGTCCGTCGGGGTCAGTGAGCGATCCGGCAACACGCTGCCAGTATCACAGCCTGAAGTAACGCGACCACCTTCATTCAAAAGGTGGTTGATGCTGGTTGGAGAGGGGCTGTATACGGGGTGCGCAATAGGCGGCAAGCGCAAGATGAAATGGAGTGAAGTTGTCGGTACTGGTAGCTTCAACTCGCGTGATCAAATGGTGGACGAAAGCTGTGCGTTGCCAATAAAGGTTTCATGGTGCGATTCTTCGTCCGAGCTTTGTAGATGTAAAGGTACGACTTGAAAGCTGTTCGTGGAGAAGAACAACTTACACACTCGGACTCTTGAGCCATACTTTCAAGCAGTAAACGTTACGTTGATACCACTCAAGTGATGCAACCCAGGATAACGTTGGGCTCTGCAGTCCATCGTATGATTTGCTTAAAGTCCGGCTGTCGTCCGATTCGGACGACAGAGGATACTGTAGACTCAAATCATGTCGGTTGTGTGGCAGTCTCGAATTTCAAGACTAATCGTGTCATTTGTCGTCCCTGAGTTGTACCCAGGAATGAGCACTTTGCCATCGGGATTGCCCTTTTGACGTGACGAGATAAATACCGAATATGTCATTCAAGTTCCAACACACACCAGAGGTGAAGATTGCCACGGCTCAAACACCAAAACACACGTCTGGTTTATGAAGTCAGGTGCCTGGGCGTAATACGCAGGGTACTCCCCGTGCACGTACGTACTACGTAGTACTTACACTTTGCAGCCACAACGAATAGATCGTGTTGCTACTAAGCAGTGTTCCATGCGAAAATTTACCGATTCCATGTGACTGGAGAACAGCATAAAAGATAGGGTCGCTCTTTGCGGAATTCCCGGCCGACACTCCATCCACGACCCCAAAATTCCGTCGGTGGACGTAGATTAAATTGCGTTCAAATTAACGGTTCCGTACGGCTTTAACCCAGCGTCACTGGACCATGGGACTCAAATCGTCCAATTTAATTCGGCTAAAAACGACACTTACAACTGCAACCTCATCCCGTGACAAATCAATCTTGGAGACGACAGTACCGAATTACCTATGTTATCGCATACACAAAAGTGTACGCACATAGACCAGAATTTGACTGGACCTTCTACCGAAAGCGTACGACTTCCAAATTTGAAGTCGTAAAGGTTAAAATAACTCCGCATTTTTGAAAGCAATATTATTAGCATATAGTCATCGCTGCTATCACTGCTGCTGCACGAATACTGTCATCAAAGTCGTCGTCTAAGCTAAACGCGTCCAACTCCTTGTCTATCAGACCGGCTCCCAGCAATTGATCGACGACATCATCCGCACTTTCACGCTGATCTACGCTTGCCCTTCCATCACATGTCGCTTCGTCTTGGCGCCCAATTAAGCCACACTTAACGAAACCAGCTCTCACAGTTGAAGAGGACACGTTAGACCAAGCTTCGTGGATCCAGCTGCACAGCAATTGTCGGTCAGGGGCGATTAGCTTAAACGGGATACCGGGGCGACGAGCCCGAAGCATCTCCCTGAGATGTGAATCCACTTGTTGCAGAGCCGCGTCTTCAAGGGTCCGTTCCACGTAGCGTCCGCTGGCTGCGAGACGGAAGTTGCGTTAGGTGGCACCTTCAGCAACGTCACTTTAATTTCTTTAGCATACTCGAGGACTTCATCTGTCCAATGACCAGAGAAGTTGTCGAGTAGCAGCAGAATTGGCTCGACTGGGCTTTCCCGAGCGCCAAAGTGAAACTTTAAAAATTCCAAGGTCAATTTGCTGTTCCACCAGCCTACATAGCAAAATAAAAAAGTGAGTCTCTGCCAGAAAACAACTGTGGCTGCAAGAAGATCGTACCTTTCGCGTTTGCATACACCTGCATGTCATTTTCGTTTTGGGCTCTGATGATCTGTTTCTTCCACATTGAGATACTAAATCCGTGACGTTGGCTGTCATTCTCCTCGCGACGCTCTAAGTCTGTCGATGGGCGCATCTTGAACACAACGTAAGGTGGGAACTTGTTGCCGAGCGAGTCACCAAGTAACATTACGGTTGCTCTGACCTTCGATTTCCCCGCAACGCACCCACACGGTTTTGCTGCCCTTTTTGTCTATTGTTTTCTTCGGTAAATACTCAAAGAAAGCCGCTGAAACGAGTATGTTAGATTACTTAGCGCGTTAAATAAAAATAAAATAACAAATCCGTCTGATCAGCATTAAAAATGCGAGTTGCACCGATTTCAGCAGCCTTTTGTTTGACCTCAGCGGCAAAGTCTTCTGCAATCTTCGCGAGTTCCGGGGTTGTATTTGGCCTTGGCGTGTCTTGCATCGGAGAGAGAGGCGGTGGCGGGCCTTGAAGTGGTCTTGCCAGCACCAGGATGCCTTGAACGGACTAATACCTGCCTCTCGAGCCACATCGAGCGCTTGAAGACGCAATATTGTTGGCGTAACAGATACGCCTTCGTCACGCATTTCATTAATCCAGCGAACTAAACCATCCTCCTCCTCCTTTGGCAAAACAGTTCCCTCTCCTTTGTCTCGTGCCTTCTTCTTGTTTTCCCCGCCCCGCTGTTGACACAACCTCACTAGTTGGTCGCGCTTTCGGCGCCACGCTAGAATTAGAGTGCGCCGACTGTTAAATTTTGAGTCGGGTAAATCAACAAAAAATGCTGGATCGTCTGCTCGATATCCCCATATTCAGCGAGATGATCCAGAACCTGTAGCTTGTGCAAAGCTGAGAAGGATGACACTGTGTTTGTCTGAGGCTTGCGGCCGTCGCCACCGGGGAGACGAGGCCTTCCTTTGGTCGTCTTCGTGCTGGTTCTGCCATTAAAATGACAATGAGTGGCGGCCAACCACTGGAGGGATGGGAAGTTGAACAAGCTGTATGTGATAACATAGATTACACTGTTAAGGCTACAAGCCGTTGTGTGATTGGATCAAATTGTCCTGTATGCGATAACATATAGAATGTCATAACATAGGTAATTCGGTACAGACAACGACCGGCAAATTCCCACGACAGTAAATACGCCTCAACTCCAATTGTGTAAAAACAAAACAAATTATATTAGCCAATAAAAAGTTTGTATTTGTTCATGAAAATGGCTGGCTGCCACAGCGCTTATTTTGAGCTGCTGAGCGATGAAGACGTTAAGAAGGCCTTTGAAAAGGCTATCCCTCGCTTCCCTACAGTTCAAGTTTAACGCAAGAATACAATGCGTTTTGTTTGTCAATTTTGTGCAAATTTGCCCTTTTTAATGACAGTAATGCACATGTTATGTGTATTACTGCCTTACCCGGATCGGTAAACTGATATTTCGATCACGCAGATTGCAGTTTTAACCAATCATATCTCTTAATTTTACTGTGGCGTATTTTTCTGTCGTTTTCACAAAATTCCCTTAACTATGGAGGATGGAGTTCAGTGGGTGGCGCTTTTGCCGGTCGTTGTCTGTAGATCGAGAACCAATAGCCAGACGCTTACCAAACAGGAAGATATCTCAGCGAAGACCAAACAGTGTTGTAGTAAAATCGGTTCAAGCCTGACATCTTAGTTGCCCCTGTTCTTCAAGGACACACCACACCTCTGAACTCAATCTCGTGTGCTCGACCATGGCGAAATACACAGATAAACTCCATTTTTTCAGTTGAGAACCATAGAAGCAATATTCTGGTGCACCGGCGAACCAGTAGTGCCACCACATCACACAAGTGACAATAGCAACATGCTGGCAAAGTGCACGATAGCAATGGAACATGGCGGTCTGTAAATCCATCACCAATGGTTATCAGCAGCTAGCACATACGATGCAAATGTGCTCGCTACTTTCGTGATCTCCGCTTCTTTTCAAAGTAATGAGTTGTTAAAACCGGAAAGCCATCGATCACGTCGTCGTTTTCGTCAATACCAATGGCGTAGAGTTTCTCCTTCAGATCATTTCTCTTGATGTTCAAGTCATCAAGCAATTGCTCTTTTTCTGAAGGTCGTCGGCCAGCTGATCAATTTCATCTTGAATAATTTCAGACTCAAGAAATCTATCGTGCTGCTGGGGGCCATTCAGGATGGAGTGATTTCGGTTGAAGCTCTCTGCGTCGCGTTTGATGATCTCCAACGCTGACTTCTTCTTCCGAACGTTTACACGCTCTTCCTGCACTGTGCGTTGCTTTTCTTCGACACTGTGCATTACTTCTCGAAGTACAATTCGAAGTTTGAACTCACACTGAGGATTGTTGCAGTTGTCTGTGTGCGCTTCGGCATTATGCCAATTACGACACATTTGGTCGTCACACGGTACGTCTTTAGTGCATCGCTTTGCCCGAATTCTGTTGCACTTGCGTACACAAGCCTTGCCCGGCGGTGGCTTGCAAAGCAATGCATCAATGAATTCAATGGATTTTCGCATACACTCCTTGAATATCGCAGTTTGCTCCCGCGGTCGCTACTTAGAGTAGCAAAGCTTCCCAATTCCATCATCTATTGGGGGCAGCAGATCGTCCTTTTTCGACTGAGTGGCAGGAGCTGTCAGTGATTTCTCCTCTTTTAGCAGAGGCTGCTTAGCAGAGGCTTCACTACATGTAGACCCCTGACGGCGTAATGATTCTGAAAATCTACAAATTGGACAACCGTGTCGATTTTTGCCTTTTAGCACAATCACTCTGCACCCTCTTCGTGCACAAATAAAAACTCTTCTTCGCTGTTCAGTTCTCGTTCGAGCAGATTGACTTGTTTTTTTAGTAACGATGCGCTGCTTAGTGGGTTGGATGGTCTAGATTCAGCTACAGCCGATTATTTCCTTCAACTGCTCAGTTCTCTCCGCACATTGTCAATGCGCTCGTGCTGCTGCTCAATCTGGTGCCACGTTTCGTGCAGCATAACTTGAATCGTATATTCACAGGGCTTATTTCGCGTCCACTTCATGCCACAGCTGGCAAACTTCATTTCGGCAGGTGCCGATGTTCTGGCATCAGTTCTTCCGCAACTTTTGACAGTTCTGCAAGCATATTTTTCCAGGTGGTGGTCTACATAGCATCGCATAGAAGCTGAATGCTCTTGCTTAGTCGATCTTTAAACACCTTTGTTTGCTGGCATAGCACTCCAATAGTGTCAACAACAGGACGCCGGGTGGGTATTTCTTCCTCCACACTGTCAACATCTTCATCATCTTGTCACTTCCAAGCCACTCTCCATCCTCTTCACTATCCGCGCAATCACCAAATTCCATTGCACCACTCTCCTTTTCTGTTTCCGTATCTCCACCAAATAGCAATGCATCCTCCTCGCTTCAGCCTCACCGTCTTCATCACTACTCGCAATCTCAATCACACCCTCTTCTTGGCGCTGTCTTTTAGCCTGTAAAACACTCGTCTCCAAACCTCTTTTCTCCCTACAGCAGTAGTAGCCGTCGAAGTCGACAGTTTTTCTCTAGCAACCGCACTCTTCCGTGCTAGGGACTTACTGTGTGGGGTTCGCAATGGATTTGTCTTTGCCTCAGCACGCACCGGCACCGCAGAACTGGACACTTCTTCCACCTGTACATCTTCAGCTTTCACCGTCTCTGCAACTGGCTTCGTCTCCTCTTCTCGGTTCACTTGTCAGTCGTCCTGTTTCTCTCTCGGCCGCAGCCACACGTCCTTCGTCACGAGAGACCCCAACACCTGCTCCGACGTGCTGATGTGACAGGCCATGATGATGCGGTCCATTTGCTGCGTGAAGTACGGCGACGTGTCCATATTGGCCACGATGTACTGCACCAACCGTTGGCAGCAGTCGTTGTACGTGTCGTAGTCCAAGTGGCTCGGAGCTTTCGGCTGTGCGGCCAGCTGCACCTCCTGCTCGAAGGTGCCGCACACGGAGCGCAGCGTCTCCGCCACACGCTCATGCAGCTCCAGCTTGAAGCGGCTCACGACGGCCAGCCCTACGCTCGAAGCCGTTGTTTAAGTTAAACTGAATAATAGCATACTGATGACAGATTGGGGGATCAAGTTGAAGTGTAGCCATTTCATTCAGACATTGTGAGCCGGGCTGGGTCATCATTACCTTCGCCTCGCTTCGCGTTGCAGTAGATGTGCGTGAGCTTGCGGAGCTTCTCCGGGGACAGAGAGCGGCTGAAGCGCGAGTGGATATCCAACCCTTGCGCTCCGAACGACGGCGATGGACAAGTGCTCGAGGCTGGCAAGGCGAAAACTGCGTGGGCCAGTTGCTGCAGCTGTGGGAACTGTCGACGCTCTACCCAGAAGTCAATCGGCGACACTGCACCGGATTCCAGCAGCTGCCAGTACGCCTGGTTGCTGTTTTTCAGCTCCGTTACTAGAGCCTTGTACTCCTCCAGCTGCGTCAAGACGTCCACGGTATGACCCTCGCGCTCGCTAAACCGAACGATGAAGCTCTCCACCTCGTAGCGTTTCCGCCCATCCAAAGCCTCGCCCAGATACAGCGGGTCCAACATGTACGCCACGCCGTGCGAATCTCCGTAGATGGCGTTGAATCGCTCCGTCACGCAAGACGTGATCAGCGCCTTCTCTTTCTTGGTGAGCCACTCCATCGACGAGTACACGGTCAGGAGATCCACGAAGGAAGGAAATACTTGCGAGAGTGGGGGCCGTCCTCCTGGAAATGTTTCAGATGCTCCTGCAGAGGACGCAAGATCGCCAGCGAGTTGATGAGGTCCTGTACGAACGTCTCGCCCAAAACGAAATCCTGGACACGCTTGAGTTTCTCCAGTTCGGCTGGCTTGCTAGCTTCCACGAAATTTCGGCGAGCAACAATCGTGTAGAGCTCCTTCTCGTGCTTTAGCACATCATCAAGCAAAGTGCAGACCGATCTGGAGATCGGAAACTCCTCCACCGGGGTGTTTTCGCCTGCAAACACTAGTCCCTGTAGCTTGTGGTTTCCGTGGAACACACTCGCCAGCTCGGCCACCGAAGCTTGGACTGTTTCCAACCACGGGAGAATGCTGGCAACATCGTCCAGCAGCAAAGCGAGCGCATGATATACACAACCATGGAAGAAGGAGCACCGTGGGTGTTTCTTCTGGACCCTCTCCCGTGTGTACTTGGACAGCGCGGCCGTCGTGGGCGTCACGATGCCGTAAAATTCCGCCTTCTTCTCCCTGGCCATCACCTCCTCCACATCATCCGACGTCAGCTCTGCGTTACCCTCCTGCGTCGCCGCAGTCTTGGAATCGAGATAATACTGCTCCCCGTCACAGATCGTCCCGTACGTCGCGACACTGCATCCACCGGCGTCCACCCAGTTCTCCACCGTCAAGCAGCACTTTTTGCCCGCCACGACCTTGGTCACTTTGCTCTTGGACGCCGTGAACTCGAGCTCCAGCAGCTCGTTCTCCAGCTCCTGCTTCGACGGCAAGGACACGCCCTCCTTCAGTACCCTTAGAGCACTGAGCAGCAGTTCGCTCTCCGCATCTTCGAACGGCTTTCCCGTTGCGTAGAACCAGTGAGCGAATTTGCGCTTGAACGCGCCGCTCTTGTTGCCGTAGCTGCTCGTAGCTTTGTGCTGTTTAGCGCTGTTCTGAGCTGGCACGGGCACCGCCACCGACGGTACAGCCGCCGTTTGATTGGCTGCTGGCGCCTCGTCCTTCGGCGCCGCCCACTGCTCAAGCACCTTTGGCACCTGCGCTCGAAGTGTTTGCGCACGCGCTCGACCTTGGCGACGCCGTAGCGGTGGATGAGCGAGTGGCAGCGGTTGCAAATCACGCGCTTGTCCTCCATGACCGTCGTGAGCTCCCACACGGGGTCCCTCAAGCGCCCCGAGGTGCGGCGCTTCTTGATCGCCGGCTCTGGCGTCCCGGCCGGCAGCGCGGGCTCCTCCGCCGTCGCGAACAGGCTGGGTGCTTCTTCGCTCATACTACGTAGTATTGGGTGGAATGGAGAAAAAGCCAGTGGGTTTTATGACGCCACACAACAAAAGAACTCCCAAACCGAAATTGGAGATAATTTTCGGCGAAAAATATCTCTAATTTCGGAAACGAAAAGTTCGTATCAAACTTTTATCTTGAAAAATGGCGGAGGCTTTGGCGGTGGCTCGCCTCAAGACGGAGCTGAAGCGCGTGCTGCGCAAGCACGTGGGGGACGCAGTGAACGACGTGTGTGATGGGTTTGCGGAGGAGTTGGCGGCGCCGACATTTTCTGCAGTGGCCGCGTCCGGGAACGAGGTGGACTACGAATGCTGCCGACGGTTGGTGGAGTACATTGATCGTAATATGGACACGTCGCCCTCCTTCACCACGCAGATGGACTGCGTCATCCTCGCGTGCCAGAGCAACGCCCCAGTGGAGGTGCTCAACTCGGTGGTGACCGAGAACTTGTGGATCCGTCGCAAAGGACGGGGAAGCGAAGAGGAGACGAAAGGGGCGGGTGGAGACCAAGTGAAGGAGGTGAAGACGAGCGAAGCGGTGGCGGCGAGGTATGCCACGAAATTAAGTGCGGATTTCGGGGGTGGAAGGTGGAGCACGGAGAAGGTGGAGAACAAGGAGATCAAAAATGCTAGAGCAAACTCTGCAAAAATCCGCTTCAAAGCAACAAACCGAAGTGTGCGCGAAAGGTGGGTCGTGGTAGTCGCGCACGTTTCGATGCTGTGGTGGATCAGTTATGTGACGTGTCGAGTGTGAATACTGGAAAAGCGAACGGCGAATTACATCAAAATAGCGCTAAGTTGAACTCTGTAGAAACTTTGCCGCAGGATGTCGATAGCTCACGCACTGGCAACGAGTTAAAGGATGTATTTTTCAATTTGCTGATATGATGAAAAATACGGCTCTTGAGGCGGATAAAGCGTCGAAAAGGGTTGCATCTGAACGCACGAAATCGTTGCTTCAGAATAAGCAGCCACGTGTGTCGCGAAGCCTTGGAGTTATTGGCTCGAGAAAAGCCCCAGTCAACGCTGTAACTTCGCTGTCTGAGGCTGCTTTGGGAAAGGCAGGTGCTACCGGATCTAGTCATTCAACTGAGGCGGCCAAAGCTTCTTCTCTATTTGCTCAGCAGTACACTGATGTTTCACAACCAACTGAGCCGGTGAACGCCACGGATTCACAGAGCGATCAACCAAACGCTAGCGTGGCTCTAACTTCGCGTCCAAGACTGTGGGGAAAGCGGAAACGTCTGGTCACTAGCAAGCGACCAAAGACTGCTGTGGCTAGCAAGAAACGATCTCGCCGAGCACTGCCGAATCATTTTGAGCCATCCGATTTAAGTTCCACTGAAACGGATAACTCAGAAGACGAGAAGGAAGGTGCTGACAAGGAATTTGAGTCTGATGAAAGTTATCGTGAAAAACAGAGGATTGGATTCATGGCGGCTCGTGGATTAACTAAACCAAAACGGACTCTGAAGCCGGATGAGGTGATCACTACAACAAAAGATGATTCCACGACAGTGACGACTGATTCACAAGGGACGAAAACTGTGGAGGTTCGGACACAAGCGAGTGGTAAAGAAGCCACTGCAAGAAGCAACCCCGAGTCGAGTATTACGAAGCCAGGAACAAAAGCCAGAGTAGTGAAGAACATAATTATTGGCGAGAGCAACAATGGAAAAACGGAAGATGACCCTCTGGATATCGAGGAAGGTCAGGGCGCTCTCGAGTTGCTTATCGACTCAGAACTATGTCAAGTGGAACGAGATTTAGCGGCGGGGATGAGAACGGTGCGCTGGATGCGGCAAAAGAGGTTTCCGGGCGATGCTAAACACTGTGGTCAGTGTGCAGGTCACCGGTGCCGTCTCGATGGAGCTTGATGCGTCAAAATGCCAAGGAAGCGATAAAACGGCGGCAGATCCAATTGGCAAACTTTGTGATGCCGCACATCGATCTCCAGATCAAACCCACGCCTTCAATGTGCGTCTTCGTGACACTCTTTCCATTGTTGATGCGTTGCTGTGCAAGCCTCCGCGGGGATTATCGTGCTCGCGAGACTGCAAGACTATCCGCGCACAGATGTGCAACGAGTTTACACCCTGCATCAATCCGACATGCCGTGCTTGGCACGAAGCAGAAGCCCACCAAGAGTCATGCACCGACGAGAAGTGCGAATTTAAGACCCGCGTCATGTTGCGTGAAACGATGCATCTTATCGAGAACAAGCAGCAAGAGATCACTGCAGCTTGCGACGCGTTGGAGCTCGAAAATGCAGCTCTCTTCTCTTTAACACGACGGGGCAGCAAAGAGAAGATTACCACTAACAACGCTGAGAGTTTCAATTTCAAGCGGATTGAAACGCTGCAGAACGAACTGCAAGTCATGAACGACGAGCTAGCCGTTCTCACCGACACGAAAACGCAGCATTGGACCACGCTGAACAGCATCGGCATTGACTCGAACTCCGACGAACTCCACGGATTCCCAGATTTCGCTTTACACTACACCTCCCGAAGCCACCTATGCAAGAAACCATGAGCATATACGAGAGACCTCCCCGCAAAACATGTTCGCCTTTTGTGTACTGTGAAGTATTATAAACTGTTGAAGACAAGAGAAAAATGCCAGCACGTGGCTTTGAGCGTAATGCTATCTGTTCATTTTCAAAAGTGATGGTCTCCATCTTGCTGCCGATATTGACATTGACCGCGCAACCATATGCGACTCACTGATGACTAAGCCCGTTCAATTTATGACTACAGCAACTACAATTTGAAGTGGCTTACGAAGTAAAATTTTCGCGACGGCATACATTTATTCACAAACAATCATGCTGACCAAGGAAGATGCAACTTTGAATCAATTCAGCGCCTACGTAACTCCTTTACTGTCTGACATAATGGCTAGGAGACCATCCATCCCATCGTTGTCGCGATGAACGCCGATGGTCCCCAAGTCCGCCCAAAACGTGTGCTCTCTCTGTTCGTGAAATCCCACAGCGTCCCCCAATTTCGAGCACTTCCTCCAACCGTTCAATTCTGCTCTCCAGTTGGGCCTGTGAAATGCTGCTCTGCGAGTCGTCCTGTGCAAGTGCTGCTTTTGCAGCTTGTAGTTTCCGTGTCGTCTCCTCAAGTTTCAGCTTGGTCTGTTGAATATCATGCAGAGTTTGACGCAACCCAACGCGGTTTTTAAACTCACATTGCGAGTCCTGGCAGCGAACCAAGTGTTTGTCAACGACGCGCCACACCAGGCACAAACCGTTATGACACGGCATCGCCTTACCCCCTGTTCGCGGTGGGTCTCGCACATTGCGTCGCGCAACCGGTCGCAAGTATGCGTGCAATTGAAACCCGAAGGGGGTCACAGTTTTCAGCGTCCACCAGCCTCAATGCTGTCTCAAGATGCTTCTTGAAGCCATCACTGCGCGTCGCAGTACCGTTACGATAACAAGGCCACTCGAAGTTTTCACCATTATCTTGCTGGGGAAGCGCTACTGCCGCTCGTGTTTCAGATGCTTGCCCTTCATCGGACTCCGTCTCGGTCTCCGAATCCTCCGTGAGACTTCCCGACCCGTAAAGGCTACGTGAGACCGTAATTCGAGGTCGCTTGGACGGCACAGAAGTGGGTTTCTTCGACCGCTTAGCAGCTCGCCCCACTGTCGACGGCGTTGCTGTCAAGTCGACATGGGGCGAGCACGTGGGCCTCACCCCGTCACGCTCGCATTGGCAATAGCCAGCGGCGTGACTGTAACACTTGAGCCCACGTCCATTTTGATCCTAGTGCGTTGATGAGCAGGAGTTTGCAGCTCAGCGTCTTGTCTGACTGCCTCGCACCGGAGCCACAAATCTCGCGCCACGAGCGTCCTGACTGCACGTCCACCTGTGTTTTCATAGCTTGCAATGACCACTTCCTCCATTTGTTGCGTGAATCCGGAAGACGTTTCCATGGTCTCCACTAGATACGAGACGAGTTGTCGGCAGCACTTCTGGTACATCTCCAGGCTTGGAGCTTCACTCGTCGTCTCCTGCTGCTGGTCGTAGACTCGCAGCAACCGCGCGGTCTCCGCGAGACTCACACGCAGTTGAACTGCTACACGTGGCGCCTCTCCAGCCGCGTTGACGCTGCACAGATCTTCGTCTCCACCGCTCATATTGGTCCCCGCCACTGTATTCTTTTTTTTGCTGTTGCACTTTGCTTCACAAAAGGACGATAATAAGATCTGACTAGATTGCTTTGCTTAACTGGGGTACCGGCATCCTCCCGCTTTTTACTGACAGTCATGTTTGGCTACCGGTACCGAATAACCTTAGTTATGGCACACACCTGATCTGCAGTGACAGAGACCCTGTTTGGACGGACAAAAAGCCGACTTGATACAAAGTGCTTACCCGGGCCAGTGGGTCCCGGAGGAAGACGCAGTTCGAGGTGCCGGTAGGCCACAAGGTGGCCAACCGCATTTTACCAGCATTACTTCTTGTGACTTCACCTTTTAAAACGAATACAAACATGATATAGCAATGATATGCGCTGAGTCGTTTACTACCGATAGTACTATTCAAGTGTTCATCAAAGTGGGGAAACGCTGCAGGGATTGGTAGTAGTGGGAATTTCTCACTGATAGTGATAATGATACTGATATCACATACATAAGATAGAAGTTATCAGTATCTCTACTACTAGAACGAAGACGATATTAGTATCACTAATAATATTACTAATAACGCAGTGATATCGCAGTGATAACGCAGCTATTGAGCTGCCTGTCGAAGACTTTTCCTTCTCTGATCCATGCACTAAACCTTAAGCCGATTGTGGCGCATTAGCAGCTGCATTTGAGTTTGTTCGTTGTCGGTACTCGTGCGCACCGGACTCATAGCAAGTAAGTTGAAAATACACTCTCTGTACAGGTAGTTGAACAGCCCGTCCCAGCCAGACGCGTGCTACCGTTGCGACCGACGGATACTGTCCTTCCTCCTCAACCCACTCTTACTTACAGGTAGGTACACGCACCGATGACCCGAGACGATCCATCAGTTGTCAGTTGCAGAATTGGGTCCGGTAGGAGCGTGAGCGTTCTCCTCCGGAATCATAGTGATTATTTCGTTCATTGCGCGAGGCGAATTGCGAATGCCTACACTTAGCATGTTTTTATTAATGCAAAGTATATATGATCCAAGCTGCTGCCTGTATGGTTAGCTTTTAGAGATGTCAGCATTTAGCGCACAACTGGTTGACCACAACCGATGCCCGGGACGCCCACAACACTCCAAGGTCACCTTACATATTTCCAAGAACAGCACCTCATCGGTTGTTGACTTCAGCGCGGACAATCGAGGAATAATTTAGCTCAGAGGGGCTGTCGGGGAGAATGCAGAACGCGAGACGTGGGTGGAAAACCAACCACTGTGCACGGAGATTCTGGTTAATATTATTAGTGATATTATCAGAGATATCGTCGTATTTTAGGCCTCTTTTATTTTATCTCTACTATCGGGCTTGACTTGAGAACTATATCACTATCATTATCATTTTAAGTGATATTATCACTGATAACGCTAATATATTCTGGACTACTACCAATCCCAGAATGCAGTTGACGGGAAAGGGTTACGAGGAGGGGTGATTTTACACCCGTGAAATTCAGTCAAAAACACCCGTGAGTTCTCTAGACAAGCTCTGAAGTCCGTTCTTGCGGCTCCACACACCTGATCGGATTGCCCAGGCCATTCTGAAGAGACTTTAAGCGCCTCAATCGGATTTGTTTTGGCTTAGCCAGATCTTTTGAGCTGCTCGGCACTCGTTAGTTTGGGAATTGTTAGCGATGGCATTTGTCCTTCACCCTTGACACTTAAATTATGTCGCAGTAGCATCGTCCGTCAAAATGATCAAATGTTATCCAAACGTATTTTTGTGCTTTTAAAATGGATACTTCAACATTAAGCCTTCAGCTTTTCAAATCGATGACGAGTACTGTTGTTATATTTAGCCCCAGCAGAATAACAAAGTAGATGTCCCCCAAAATATAACAAAGTATTATTTTGTTGAGGACATTTCATTTTGTCCTGAGCAGTGCTGTGTCCTTAAAATCGGACCGCCAGGTGATTCAAATAGTCATATCCTATTTGACATATCATCCAATACACAGTGTTTTGTATGGGGCCGCGACATGCATTTAAATCTATTTTTAATGTTAAAGTATGGATACATTAGTTTACAGATATGAGTATTGAGGGTTGCCGGTTTTGGGTACTGTGTACCAGTTGTACCCATTAACCGGTTAACCCGAACCGGTCCAATACGATCCCGCGATGATTATGGTAAGTTGTTTACGCCACCGATGATTAGACGAGTAGGATGATTGGACGAGTACAGAGTGTTGGTGATTGGATGCACCAAATGATTGGATGCAGACTAGGTAGTGAAGACAGTGTAAGCTCCGATCAATCAATCACTTTCGAATCTTCATTCTACCCCTCAAGTGTCTTCGCTCCGGTCCCGCCGTCTGCGACGTCCCTCTCAACCGCTTCGTCCAAGCTTCGTGTCCAAGATCCATACCTTTCATCAGGTTATGAGCCCAAGCACCATGTCCTCTGCCCAAGACGCCTCGACCAAGGTCACCATTGACAAATTCAACGGGGACAACTACGCGACGTGGAACCGCTACATGCGTGGCGTGTTCCTGACCAAGTCGACGTGGCATGTGGTCAACCGCGAGACGACGCCAAGCTTCACGGACTCGCGGGCCAAGGACGACTATGTCAAGTCGAGCAACATCGCGTTCGGACTGATGTTGCTCCACATGGACGCGGACTACCACCATGTGGTCGACGACTGCGAGGAAGCGTGGGTTGCCTGGTCGCGCCTGAAGACGCTGTACGGTGGTTTGCAGAAGGCTGGACGCATCTACCTGAAGCGCCAACTCTTCAGCATGGAGATGTCGGAAGGCGGCAACGTCTTGCATCATTGCAACGAGGTCCTCAACATCAGCGCCAAGCTCAGCAGCATCGGCGCCAAGATGGAGGATGAAGACGTGGCGATCTGCTTGTTGCGCAGCCTCCCAAGAGCTACGAGAACGTCGTGCTCAACCTGGAGATGAGCAGCGCTGAACTGCGGTCGCAAGACGTTGTGAAGGTGCTCACGAATGAGCACATCAAGCGGCAAGGCGAGAAGACGGCGACGGTGAAGACGGAGAACGCGGCCAAGGCGTTCAACACCGACCGAGAGTCTCGCGAGTGTACGTACTGCGGAAAAGTGGGGCACATAGTTGACAAGTGCTGGACCAAGCAGAAGGACGAGAATCGGGGCCCAAGACGCGGCGGCAACGGCCGTGGACGCGGGGCCAACACTGCCCAGTGGCGAAACGACGACAACAACTACGACTACAGCTTTGATCGAGTTGCGTTCGCGGCTTCACTGGAGTGTGATATTTCGACGGGCAAGGATATGCTCGGGATGTGGGCAATCGACAGCGGAGCAACGCACCACATCTGCAACGACAAGGCCAAGTTCGCCAATTTGATCGAGCGGAACGAAGGCGAACTTTCGGTGGCCGACGGCAATAAGGCGGCCATCAAGGGTGTGGGGACCATCGTGGAACAAGTGGTCCTGCCCAACGGCGACGAGCGCGAGATCGAGATCAAGAACGCGCTGTACGTGCCAAGCATGAGCAAGAACCTGCTCTCGGTGCCACAGATCAACAAGAGTGGTCTGTTCCAAGTCGTGTTCGACGGCACCAAGATGCAGATTGCGCACAAGGGCTCCAAGCAAGTGGTGGCGACGGCAAACCTCGTGGATGGACTCTACTGGCTGATGACGCCTCAGCGATCGGCGAATGCGGCGACGAGTGGCAAGATTGTCGACCTGCACGCGCGCATGGGTCACGCTCCAGTCGAGGTGCTTCGCAAGATGGTCGACAACCACATGATCAAGGACGCGAAGGCACCTTCCAAGTCGAGCGGACCAAGTCTGTGTCGCGGATGCCAGCAAGGGAAGATGGTTCAAAACCGTTTCCAAGCAACCGTGACAAGCGTCGTTACGACACATTCGAGCTGCTCCACTTCGACATCTGCGGACCCATGGAGGAAAACTCACTTGGTGGCAGCAAGTACCTGCTGCTGATCGTGGACGAAGCCAGCGGATGCATGAAGGGTTTCTGCCTGCGTGCCAAGTCGGAGAGCGAAGACTGCATCAAGACGTACATCATGAAGGTGCAGAAGCAGTTCGGCAAGAAGGTCAAGTTTGTGCGGCACGACGGAGCTCGTGAGTTTGCGACCAACTCGCTCAAGGACTTCTACGAAGACGAAGGCATCGAGCAGCAAACCACGGTTCCGTACGCGCACCAGACGAACGGCACGGCAGAGCGAGCTATCCGGACTATCGTCACGATCGGCCGCAGCATGCTGCATCACGCCAAGCTGGACAAGTGTTTCTGGGCTGAGGCGGCCATGACGGCCATCTACGTAAAGAACCGCCTGCCGTCACCCAAGATCGAGCACAAGACTCCCTTCGAGATCGTGTACAAGTCAAAGCCGAGTGTGAAGCACATGCGTCTGTTCGGCTGTAGGACGTTCATCCTGACTCCGAAGGAGAAGCGGCTGAAGTGGGATCCCAAGGCTCGCGCCGGACTGTTCCTCGGTTACGAAGAAGTGTCCAAGGCGTATCGACTTTATGACATCGAGGCGGGGCAGGTGGTTATCAGTCGCGATGTCAATTTCGATGAATCGACCTTTGGACTTTCTCCGGCGATTTCCGATGAAGATGTCGACGATCTGGACTTCGATTCGCTCGACATCGACGACGACGGTTCGCGCCAGACGGAGTACAAGCAGGCAGGGAAGCGCAAGAATCGCCCAAGAGACGAAGATGAAGCTGCCAGCTGACCGCGCGCTGTGCGTCATCGACCTGGACTGGAAGAAGCAAGTGCGCCGAGCGACTCCTCTTCGCACCGAGCCTACGGAGATGAAGAAGAAAAGTCTGGAGACCAAGATGAAGACGATAATTCGACTCCACCGGTGTTTTGGCGTGCCAGTGTCAACGCCGTCGAAGCAGCAGACTTATCGGATCCGACGACGTTTCAAGAAACTGTCAACGGCCCTGATCAAGTGCATTGGCGCAAGGCGATTCGCGCGGAACTCAAGTCGATGCGACTTCGTGGTGTGTTTCGTGCTGCCAAGTTGCCCAACGGACAGCGCGCCATCGGCACCAAGTGGGAGTTCAAGATCAAGCGCAAAGCGGACGGATCGATCGAGAAGTACAAGGCGCGCCTCGTGGCCAAAGGTTTCAAGCAGAAGTACGGCATCGACTACACGGAGACGTTCTCGCCCGTGGTCAAGTACGTGACGCTGCGCATGATCATCGCGATCGCCAAGTACTTCGGCTGGCCTCTCGACCAACTCGACGTGGTGACTGCGTTCCTATACGGGATAATGAAGGAGCTGGTGTTCTGCGTGGTTCCTGAAGGCGTCGAACTGGATGGTGACTTCGACTGCCTGGAATTGGTGAAGGCGATCTACGGTCTCAAGCAAGCTTCGCGCGTGTGGAACGAGACTTTCGACGAGTTCATGTGCTCTATCGACTTTCAAGTGTCGGCCTTCGACGCATGCCTCTACATCAAGGTTGTCGATGGTCACTGCGTGCTCGTGCTGGTATACGTGGATGACGTGCTGATTACCGGAAGTTCACCCGAGCTGATCGCACGCACGAAGAAGGACCTCAAGACTCGCTTCGATATGACTGACAGCGGCAAGTGCGCGTTTGTTCTTGGGATCGAGTTGGTGGACGGCCCGGACGGCAGTGTGACGATGTGCCAGCGGCGCTATGTGGATGACATTCTCAAGCGCTTCGGCATGGACGAGTGCAAGGCCGTGGTGAGTCCCGTCGACATGAGCACTCGACTGGTTCCAAGCGACGTAGCGACCAAGGTGAATGCTCCATTTCGCGAAGCCGTTGGTGCCCTGATGCACCTCATGACTGCCACGCGCCCGGACATTGCGTACGCTGTTGGCTATGTGTCGCGCTTCATGGAGAACCCTCAAGAGGAACACTGGGTTGCGGTCAAGCGTATCTTTCGCTACCTGCAAGGCACCAAGACGCATGGTATCTGCTTCAAGCCGGGTGACGACGTTGACTTTCGTGGTTACTCCGATGCGGACTGGGCTGGCGACCTCGCGGATCGCAAGTCGACTTCTGGCTACACGTTCATGCTGATGGGTGCGCCAGTGAGTTGGGGCAGCAAGAAGCAGTCAAGTGTTTCGCTGTCTACAAGCGAAGCCGAGTACATCGCGCTCAGCCTGGCGATTCAAGAAGGCAAGTGGATTCATCGCCTGCTGTGCGATATTCTGGTATCTGCCAACGAGACTGGTCCCGAGCTCAAGATTCGCGAAGACAACCAGTCGTGCATCAAGATGACGAAGAACCCAGTGAACCACGGCCGCGCCAAGCACATCGACATCAAGTACCACCACATCCGCGACGAAGTCAAGCGTTGTGAAGTGAAGCTCGAGTATTGCGAGACTTCTGTGATGCTGGCGGACATCATGACGAAGGCGCTCCCGGGACCTCGCCACACGGACCTGACGGCTGCTCTCGGTATCCACGCGTGTTCGCATTGAGGGGGCGTATTGAGGGTTGCCGGTTTTGGGTACTGTGTACCAGTTGTACCCATTAACCGGCTAACCCGAACCGGTCCAATACGATCCCGCGATGATTATGGTAAGTTGTTTACGCCACCGATGATTAGACGAGTAGGATGATTGGACGAGTACAGAGTGTTGGTGATTGGATGCACCAAATGATTGGATGCAGACTAGGTAGTGAAGACAGTGTAAGCTCCGATCAATCCATCACTTTCGAATCTTCATTCTACCCTCAAGTGTCTTCGCTCCGGTCCCGCCGTCTGCGACGTCCCTCTCAACCGCTTCGTCCAAGCTTCGTGTCCAAGATCCATACCTTTCATCAATGAGGACAAATGGGGAGCGATTTCCAGAGCGGTTAGCAAGGCGACGATATCGGTACGCTCAATTTTTTAATCGAGGTAATAACGGGCCTTGATTAATGTATCAGGTGAGCCCCTAATATTTTAATTATATTTATCCTTTTTTATTGGGGTTAAGCTCCAAAATAAACATTTACCTCGCCCCACCCCGCCCTACCGATATGTTGACATTGGTCACACCTAGGTGTGTGTCAACGGTGTTGGCGACAAAGCCGTCGCGTTCGTGTAGTTCAATAAGGCGATTCGATGACAGTTTATAAGACACTGTTACAGAAGAACGCGTTGCACCACATCATTAGCCCCACAGTGACAAGTAGCAACTATACAATCACTGCAACTCACCGTTGGCTGAGTTCAGTAACAACGCCACAAGTAGCACAGTCAGTCAACCCCATTGTTCAAAACGAAACATACAGATGTATCACTGCCGCTCACCGTTGTAAATGCTGCCAAACAAACGACACAAGCTGTACAGCACACGTAGTGAGGCTTGTAGTAGCAATTAGATACGACAACAGCACTGCAACCCACCGTTGTTTACGTTGCCGCTAAAGAACAATACAAAAGCACAACACATCCGTACAGCACTCTTAGACAGGCTTGTAATAAGCAACAGTACAACTGGTCGTTGGTTGCTTGCTTCTGTAACGGCGGGACAAACAATGCACCTCATTCAGTCAGCCTTATAGGTGTAAGGCGCACATACATCATAACTGCAACTCGCCGTTAGCTCCACCGCCCCTATAACGCAACTTCAAGCAAAGCAGCGCCCTCAGTCAGTCTCATATTAGCAAGTAGCAAATGCACCGTCAAGACAGCTCATTGCTGGTTAACTCGCGCTGTAATAGCACAAATTTAGTCAAAGCAGCACACCCATCCATAATTACCGAACACGAGCTCTATCCTACTTACCCAACCCAGTGCAAAATCGTGAATGAACCCGAGCAACGTCCTCTTTCTTACTTCAAGATGCAGGGGCATCCCTTTGTACCTTTTCAAAATGAAAGTGCCAAATCGGCTTTTCTTATTGGTCAACCCAGTGCAAAATCGTGAGCAGCGTCCCCTTTCCTAACTTCAAGATGCCGGGGTATCCTTTTGTACCTTTTCAAAATGAAAGTGCCAAATCAGATATTTTTATTGGTTAATTAATAATTGGCGAAAAGCGGATCGTCGTGGGTGCCCGCTGGCGCTGCCCAGGAAGTCTGTGAGACTGATCGTGGGTCGTGTTGGCGCGGACAGGGGTGTGGTCCGGCGTGGGAAGCGCCTGTAGCGCGCGTAGGGGTTAGTGTGAGTGCTGCAGCGCTTGTTTTGCGTTCGAAAATTTGGCGGGTTGGTTGAGCGTACGGATTCTCGTTAGTATAGTGGTTAGTATACCCGCCTGTCACGCGGGTGACCCGGGTTCAATTCCCGGACGGGAAGCTTCTTTGCTGCCACACGCTCTGCAGTATCCTTTTGCGCTCAAGGGTGGCTCACTCCAACATACCGGTACGGTACCGGTTTGTGACATCAAGTCCCAACACGACAAACGACAGTTCTACGAACTGCGAATAGCAAGTCTAAAACAAAAGTGCTATAAAAACGACGATGGAAAAGACGATGCTTTTATGCGTTCTAATTGGCTAATTTAGGCTGTACGCCATAACAAACAGCTCGCCATAACTAAGGTTATTCGGTACAACGATTGGGTAAAAGGTGATGTCTGCCGCGCATTGTGACAAGTGGATTGATTACAGATGGCCCCCTTGATAAGCACGGAGGGCTGCAGAATCGATTTCAGGGGATTAAATATGATACTAAGCGATTAACCACATAATTTAATCAGATTGATCGGATATGACGGGATATGCAAAGAGAACTTCTCTCAATCGTTGGCTCCAGCTCCAATTGCTAGCTAACTCAGCGATCATCTCACCTCACTACTGTAGCTACCGGTACTGTCAGGTTGCGCTAGCTTAAACTATGCGCTAAAAACATCTAACGTTACTTTACTCGTTGATAATTTTTTTACAGGTACCGGTATGCTGGCTGCGTCAGCGCGGGGGTAGCATCTCGTGGATTGGGAGGTGCCCCATTTTTGTGTTGTTAGCAATAAGTGAAGGATGAAGAGAAATGAGTTTGATTGGCTATAATAGGTTGTCAGTAATAAGCGGCCGTCAGTAAAGAACGGAGGATGCCGGTAAGAGGTTGAGTGTATGGGCTCCACATCCAGCGCAAATCAAGCCTCTCTTCTCCAGAATTCCCCAGGAAGCTATCATGGCCTTGGCATTGCTGGTGACCACACCTGAAACGAAACCTTTTTGCCGACTGCAGCGTCCACTTCGTCGACTACTGTGAGAATGAGTTCCGCAATATAATCACCGGATTGTGAATTTGTTCCAGTCACAACTGTCGTCCAATACTTCGGTTTCATGCCTGGCGCGACCAGCACAAAATTAACCTTTTTCTGGTGGTCCACGGCTTTGCATCCATCCACCGCGACTGAAACGTATGGTTTATTGCGGAGCTGGTCCACCAAACGTTTCTTTTCAAGCTCAACATCGTCGTCTAGAAGACGTCCAGACGCCAGGGAACGGGACGGAACCTTCAGTCCAGGTCGACGCTCTCTCAACGCAAACTCCTTGAAGACGGGTCGCTCGACCATGCGAAATGACAAGCCAGTGCGGTAAATGAAGTCCGCGATAAACTCGTTAAATTCCTCCTGGTTCATCTCGCCCGAACCGCTGTTGCTTGCTTCACATTCGTCACCACGCGAAGAGACGGAGTCGAAACTTACTCGAGCCCGTTTGGGTTGTCGCTGTGCATTACTCTCAAGGTACTCATTGCGCTCATATACCGACCAGCCAGGGCAGGTCTTCAGTACATGACGTTCCAGCTTCTCAACCTTGGCGTTAGCAATAACTTGATTGCATTTTGGGCACTCTGCAGTCTTCTTGTTTGTTGCTGAATCCTTCTCCACAATAAAAGAAGCCCATATAGCGAGACTTGGCCGTCCTGTCACCATTACAGCTGCACTTATAGCTGGATACCAGTATTAGCCCCACATCATCCTTGCATGCAGCACGCATACCTCTCGCTGTATGTAGAACAAGCTGCTGTCAGGCGCAGCAAGAGCGCGCGGTGCTTGAACGCGTGCAGAATGGAGAGTAGGTGCTGAAGCTGCTTTCAGGGGCAGCAAGGGCGTGCGGGTGCACGAACGCGTGCGGAATCCATAGTGAATATTGAAGGCGGCGCTAGAAAATCGCCAAGCTATTTACGATTTTGGGCACAATTATGCTGTTTAATTGCAGATATGACCACAAATCTATTGAGAAAGTCATGGAACCGATTAATCCGCTGCAGAACGCGGTTTTATTCCAATTTGTCCGCTTTAGCAGCACAAACCTTTGCAGGCACAACCAACACTACCTGGTACTACAAGACATTTGCAAACTCGACACGATTATAGAGACAATGGAAAAAGTAACACGAGTTGCAACGTACATTCAGCAGCGAGGGCTCCTGCACGCGAGATTTGAGCAAGAACGCAAAGCAATTGTTCGTCGACGGAAAGACAAAGTATTCGACCGGACCATTTCTTTACCAGTTGCTACACGTTGGTACTCGGCGTACAACTGTCTCGTCAGCGTGATCAAGAACAAAGAGGCGGTCGTTGGTGTGTTCGCGGACAGTGAGTTCATGGCACAATACAAGAGCAAGTCGAAGCGAAAGTCAACTCAAGCTACTGGGAAGCGGCAACGCAGTGCTAAGTCCAAGGTGGACAGCGAATTTAAAGCTGTGAGCGGAATCGTGGAAGATCCGTCCTTGTGGTTGCTCAGAAAACAAGTGATGAAGCTACTGGCTCCCATCATTGAGAAAATTGGCATTTTGGAGGCGGACGGCACTTCTGTTGGCTCGATATACTCAAGCTTTCTCGACCTCTTGAATCACCCGGTATACTCAGAGCCCCAAAGTTTGGTTGACGATATCAAATCGTGCATTGAAAAACGCTGGAAGTTCCTTCACACAGATGCAATGGGCATTGCATTTTTGCTGGATCCGGCTAAAAATCCTGATGATTTTATCGACGACGATCGCGACGCGGCCCTGACGCACGTTCGCGAGGTTGCAGGCCGACCCGGATACATCACCGAAGAGCAGGAAGCCGCTTATTGCGAGGCGACTAGCTTTTGAACACCAAGTGGGATTGGACACCAGAACAGCGGCGAGCTGCGAGTCTTACGTCCCCAATACAGTGATGGGGGAAGAATCGGCGGAGTTACCCAGCTCTATTTGAGCTTGCGCGCAGGGTATTTACGATGCCGACGTCTTCTGCGGCTGCTGAGAGAAGCTGGAGCATACATAAATTCATCCACAGCAAGCTAAGAAATCGGCTTTTGTCGGAGAATGTTCGCAAGCTTGTGTTCATCTACTCAAACCGTACGGAAACCAGTTGGGATTCCAAAGTTGAGTGCCTTCAGTCGACGTTAGAAGATTTGAGCGATCAAGACAGTGACTACGGCGGAGACACTTTCGAAGGTTACGATGCAGAGAGCTGGACGCACGAAAACGACAGCAGCACCTGCGACGATTCGGAAGCCACACCATCTTTCTACGCGGTGGACAACAGCTTAGACCACGATTTCTCCCAGGAGTGAAGCCGATAGCATGCTTTCAGACACTGATTTTGCTTTCATATTTAATGCAACACCTCGAGTTCCAATCCTGTTAACGTGGTAGTCTTACTAGGCTTGTAGTGTCGCGCCTGCTTTCATTTGAGGAGGCATTGGCTTTTGCAGCGGTTTAAATCGGATAAATCCTATTGGCCTGCAGATTAGTCCAGTTTTGCAGCGGATATAACCAACACTAACTGGGGGTATGCCTCGCCTTTTCGATCACTACCCTCTTAGCTTCACCTAGTTACCGATACGCACGTTTCTATGCGCACCGGCGTCCGATTGATGCAGCCGCCCTTCACTGTTGCAGCTCGCACAGCCCCCCACTTTTCGTGGAGACCTCGGCGATATAACAGAGCGACGTTAGCTTGAAATCTCTTCAGCTTCTTCACTAGCACGATTTCTTCGGCCATTTCGTTTCCTTTGGAGTCGCTGTGGGCGTTCACCCTTGCCGTTCTCTAGCTCAGACAGTGCAATCTCAACCATATTCTTCAAGGCGTTTACATCTCGATCCGTCGTTGCCCCGCAGCCCCCATTCCGTTTCAAACAGTGAAATACCTTGTGAACACCCACTTTGTGCAATTTGCCGTCTTTAAAGCGCCGAAGAACTTGTTGGTTCTTCATGAGATCCGGACACTCACAGTCGTGGTGGATCTTACTGGTACGGTACTCGTCCACCACCATGACATCACAGTAGTCGCTCTGCATGCGACGAAGCTTCATCACTGGCCCTGGTGTCGTCTTTTTGATAACTCCGTTTTTGTTGGACATTGGCATATTGCCGAAAGCGACGAGAGTGTGTTGACCTGGTGGTCCGGCGAGTTCTTGACAGGCGAAACGTAGATTTCGTTCAGATAGCATCTGACGGCGGAACCGTATATTGCGAAAACTCCTGGTCATAAAGAAGCTGAATAGCATCTGTTACGTACTCCGTGTAGGCTTGTAGCTTAATTCTTGACGCGGTCTTGCTCGTAGGCATATCGGAGAAGACAGCCTTCACTTTTTCATTCCGGTGGATCTTACGATGGATGCGCCGGTTGCTGGCAATGTAGCCCGAGTTGTTGTAGAACAGTTTCGACGGGTAGCTGTAAAAGTCCTCGCTGAACTTTTTCTCCTTTGTGTTGTAGGTGCATGCTACAAACATTTCGTTATACCCAGGATCCACGCCCTTGATGTGGTCGTACTCTTCAATCCTTCTTGTCTGAGGTTCCGCCGGTTTTTGTTTTTCCTTGTGTAGACTGACGCTGACACCCTTGCCATCGTTTGCAATTCGGTGATGAAAGTTTAGGTTTATCCGTTAGTTTACATGTTCAAGCTCGTGAACATGAAATAGCTTACGCCACCAAAGGTCGGCGACGGCGGGGGTCCAGTTGGCGTTATTCTTCAGACTATCCTGCAGCGAAGTAAGCCCAACATCGGACGTTCCCACTGTCATATCCAGGTTCAAATCGTTACGGCTGCGGCGAAGTAAATCTCTTAAACCGGTCGATGTCATTGAGAAGTAGCTGCTCGTGAAACCTTGCTTTGTAGGAAGGACGCTGTACACGCGCTCCTGGCAGATTTTTTGTTTTTCTCGTTCTCGTCATTGAACGCTTCAACCGAATTCAAAAAGCGGTGAAACAAACGCAGACTACGTGGCGACGTCCAGTCTATCTTCTTGTTCTTCTTCCGGGGGACTCGGCGAAGATCTTTAGAGATTGCATTGATAGCGTCGCACGGCGAACACGATGAAGGGGGGCACTTCTTGAGCTTCTTACAGTTGTGGCAAATTGCACCTTTGTACGTCGGGTCTAGAACGCATTTGGTGATAGAACGCGCATCGATGTTGTTCATGGAGTACTACACCCTCACGTACTGGATGAGCCGACGGCCGAGATTCATCCACATAGCATTTTTGTGTTGGTTGCCATCTGGGTTGCAGCGTCGGCAAACCAGTGGAACAAATGTAGGCGCAATCCACGACACGCGCGCCGCCGCGAAAACGAAGATACTCGTCAACAGTACGTTCAAAGTCTGCCCCTTTCCAGTCATCTATGGTGATGTTCTGCATTCCCCTTCGCTGCATGGCTGATTTAAACACATCTGTGTACGATTTCCCCGATCGGGACCGATCTGACACCACTGCCATGCAACGACGGAAGAATGCTTGGTCCGGCCTCAGAAGTTCCTCTTGTGCATCAGTCGTCTCGATCTTCCACAGCATGATGTAGTTTGCGAGGTCCAGCTCTCCGCCGTCACCAAGTTCATTGCGGTGATCGTGGCGTCCCAGTGGAGCGATAGCGCCTTGGGCGTACGCAGTGACTGCAGTGTCAGCTTGCGTGCGACGATGTCGAGCTTCTTTTAGCCTTGATGCGGGCAGCAACATCCGGTCTAGACCATTTGGTGCGATCTGGCCCGCCCCTGGGTCCGGTGGCCTCTTCCTGTCGGTGTTCATCTTTGCAAATGAAGGACTGGCAAGGTTGGCAGCGTGATTGCACGTCCGCGCGCCCTCCCCCACCCCCAAAAATAATACACCCAGTATCTTTGGATCTGATTTTGGAATGTCTGTAGTGACCACAGACATTCGCCAATAACATCAATAGTCCTCTTTGTCTGATAGACACTAACGTATTGGATACCACCCGTACAGCAAATCCACCCATGTGGCCTTCTATAACTCCCGTATAGTTGTCACCACCAGGGGAACATGCATGCTTCTGTGCTTCCGAGCAGTTCCCTCCTGCTGCGCGGTAGCTGGGATGGGTCGTGCACACCCAGATGGCGCGAGAACACCCCGTTGCATCCCTAGCTCATTTCAGAAAATGCCACTAGCGAACGAAAAGTGTTGCTCGCACCAGTTCTCGCGCACAATCCGCCCCCTCAAGCCCCCATTCTCGGCATCGATCAACCATCGACTCACCAGGCGCATCGGCGTTGTGCTGCCTACGGACGCGGGACTGGAGCTTCTGGTGTGGCGTTCGGAGCCTTTCGACGGCCGAGCTAGCAGTTGTGAAGACGACACCTCGTTCTGAAGCACAACTTGTGATGAGCACAGAGTACCTCGTGCGCGCAAGTAGTTGTTCGCCCGGCACCAAAGTTACAAGCTCATCTTCCTACTAGTTGATGGCTCTTATAGAATAGCCGAGCTCTAATTGATGTGTTATTGCTCTTCAATCCTATATAATTTTGTTGCCACGAAGCAGCTCAATATGTGATCATCCGGGCTGCTTTATACGAAGTCGATGGGTATCCGAGTAGCAGCCCTTCAGCAAACGACAAGCTCCACATCTAGCTTTGAGGACTAATGAGTGTACCAAGAATCATGGCACGATACTGCAGCGTAGCTCTCATTAAAATGCCAGGGGGCAGTCACAATAAATAGTCAAGTACCTTCATCTGCTGCAGGTTGTACCTTCAGGACCGTTGTATACACGGATATACACCACCAGCTTACCTGCTGAATGACTTGCCTCATTCGGAGTTCTTCCCTATTTGCGCTTCTTCCTTTGCACGTAGTGCGTCACAAACTCTGGGAAGTTGTCGATCTCATCGTGACTCGCCCCAATCCCGATCTCCTTCAAGGTTGCCCAGAACTGTTCGAGGGTGGCGTTGATTGCGGTCATTTCCGCTTCTTCGTCGACAAGCGACAGCTCTAGCTTGGCGATCTCGTTTTCGAGAGTGACGATCGCGTCGGTGAACGTCCCCGGCTCGCTGAGCTCGGTGGTATTCAGCTCGTCCAGCGTTGCGTTTTTCCGACGCAGTTTGGAGCTCGAGTTCTTGATCTCCAACTGCTTGCTTTGGAGCTTGTGCATCGTTTCACGCACCAGAATGCGGAGCTTAAATTCGCATTTCGGGTTCTTGCAGCGGTCGGTATGGGCCTCGACGTCGTGCCAGATGCGGCACATCTTGTCTTCGCACGGACTGCAGTTATTGCACATGGACGCACGGATTTTCCTGCACGTCCGCGCGCATACCTTCCCTGGCGGTGGGTGGCACAACAAAGCGTCTACAAACCGGATCGACTTGCGCAGTCGTTCCTTAAAGAACTCGGTCTGTTCGGGCGTGCGTCGCTCTTGGTAGCACAGTTCCCCGATCGCCTCTTTGAACGTCAGCAGTCCCTGAGCGTCCTCCACCGACAACGTGTCTTTACTCTTCTTACACACCTCCAGTCTCTTTTTGGGTCTCTTGCGTTCTTCCTGTTCCTCATCCGTCTCCGTGTCCAGCTCGGCTTCCACGCTCTCTTCAGCAGAACTGGCGTCCGTCCAGCGTCGAGCAGGTTTGGGCTTCGGTTCGGCCACCACAAGAGCTTGTAGGGACTTGTGGGCCGACAGTTTCTTCTTGCTGGTTCTGCTCCTCGGACGTTTCGCTAGTAGCGAGCCCGCCATCTCCCGCGTCTCGAGTCCCATCGCCATTGGCGCCACGTCAACTCTCTCCTGCTTAATCACAGGCTCGTCGCTCTTAGTAGCAGCAGCTCTCGCCACTTTGGCGCGCGGTTGCGGGGCCTCCACGTCCTCCGACTGGAACCAAATCTGCTGTGTAGACACCGTGTTGAGCACCCGTCGAGAGGCGCCGCTGAAGCAGGCCAGGATGATGCGGTCCATCTGCTCCACAAACCCCGGGGATGTAGCCATGTTGTCGGCGATGTAGGCCACGAGCTGGCGGCAGCTGCCGTACGAGCGGTCCACACTGGGCAGCGCCTGCTCGCGCGTGTACTCGACACACACGTCATCCACCGCCTGCGCCACGCGCTTGCGCAGCTTCTTCTGCAGCTTGTCCATGGCTGCGTATAGTGCCACCACTGGTGCAAGTCACTCCACTTCAGTAATGTCCCTAGTCCCCCTCTTTACATTTATAAATAACGTGCGTCACACCATATACCAGTTATCAAAACCCCGCAATTATCAGCGTAAAGAGGGGCGCATTCCAGTTCTCAGAATGCGGCGAGCGAAAGGTGCGTCTCCTCCCTTTCATTCCGCACGCGCGTGGCTCACCCTCTCTATGCTGATACCACAGGCGTCCGCAACGGGGTCTCTTCTCGTCCTCCTCGTCTTCCGAAGCCGAGAGTGATGGTAGTCCGAGGGCGGGGCCCGTGCCGCCGCTGCTGGGCCAGTCGGCTCGTAGCCACTCCACCAACTCGCACGACGCGCGACGCCGCAGCATGTTCTCGCCGTCTGTGGGGGCGACGGGGGCCGCAAAGGGCTGTTCGAGAAGGACGAGGACGGGGACTCGCTCGAGGCCTTTCGGGAGCGCGTGAAGCTGCGTCAGAGCCGCAAGAAGTCGGAGGTGAAGGCGCAGCTGGAGGCGGCCGCCCAGGAGAAGCACGAGCTGGTGACGCAGCTGCTCGCGGCGAGCAGAGAGCGGGACGAGGGGCTCATCCGCACCCAGGAGTGCCAGCGCATCATCGAGAAGCGCAACAAGCAATTGATGAAGGCCAGCGACAAGATGGCGCGTCACTCGGAGCAGTTCGAGCTGCAGGCGGCCGAGATGCAGACGAAGCTGAAGCTGCTGACGGAGAAGAACAAGGAGAAGGAGAGGGAGATGGACGAGCAGAGGAGCAAGTATGAGGCGGTGCTTAAAGCAGCGGAGACGAGGTTTCGGGAACAGTTGGAGGTCAGTGCGGGCAAACTGAGAGAAGTAGAGCAAAAGCTGCTGGAGAAGCCGACGGACGAGCAGGTGAAGAAAAGCGACGAGTACCAGAATTTACTGAAGCGGTGCGAGGACGCAGAGGCCATCAGCCGCGGACTCACCTTCCAGCTGGAAAAGGAGCAGCAGGAGAAGAAATACTTGCGCACGCAGTTGACGGCGCTGCAGGCTACTGTGGGGGCCTCGGCAGCTGCGGCGACAGCAGCTTCCGTTGGGTTCTTTCCGGACGTGTCGAAAGAGGATGGTGGTAATCCTAGAGACAGCGTTGCCACTGTTATTGGAGATGCAGATCTGGCAAGCTTTGACTTTACAGCAGCGAGAGGATCGGCTCCGTCAAGTCCGGTGGCAGCAGCGCCGCGTCAAGTCAATTCACCTACGAGTGGTGCGTCGAGTCCAAGTCGTAGCCGAAGTCGCTCGCGAGGCTTATCTGCTTCAAGCTTCACTGATGAGGCACCAAAATCAACGTTGAGAGAGGGAAAACGCCGGGCAGCATCAGCGCAGACACTTCAAACCTCGTTCGAGCCTCCTGAAAAGGCTGGTGAAGACAAATCTACTGCCACCAATGGCAAGACTGTTGGTACATCGGTGACTTTCTTTGAGAAACTGTCTTCTAGATTCAAGCGTGGGTCTTCTCCACGGAATGACCTGAACATCTCGAAGCCTGACGAGGACAGTGGTGATGGAGCATCGACCGGGCAAAGTGGATTTGCGTCACCACTTCCTCCACGCCGGGCATTTGCTCACGGCAAGGTATTGAAGGAGCGTCCCCGAATGTATGTGGCAAAGTCCCCATCTCACCACGAAGACGAGTCCAGTGACAGCATTTTCGGCAGTGACTCGTCGTCCAGTGATTCGTCAGACGACGACGAAATGCCTCCACCGCCACCTCCTCCGCCGATATCCGTGCATGAGGTCCCCGCGCAATTCGCTGCTGCTCCACCGGTGCATGAAGACATCCCGTCGCATGTAATTTTCTCCGATGCAAGTGCTGACGCAGACTCGAGTAGTTTGAGTGAGTCGGATGACGATGCTGATGGAAAACGTGACTGGCACGAGGAGTCTGACAAACCGACGCGATTACCAACACGATTTGCGGACCCATTAGAGACGCCAGGGCCATCGGTAAACCCTTTATTCCCGCCGCCTTTGAGTGCGATATCGTCATCATCATCGTCGTCTTCCTCAGACGACGACTCCGATGAGCCCGACGTCGAGAAGAGCCAACCTCTTCATGTCGACGCGAAGAAGTTCGAGAGCTCGTCAGAATCGTCTTCGTCATCCGCACCCTCGTCCTCAGACGAAGACGAAAAGGTGGTGGGGAAATCAAAACGAAGGTTCATGAAAAGGTTCGAAAGGCCAGTCTCTCGAGTCTCGATCGGCATGGCAATCCTTCGTTACGCTCGCCTACGTCGTCGAAGACTCGAGAAAAGAGGCGCAGCTTGAGCGGAGGTGACGCCTCACATAGCACGAGCAAAAGTCGCATGAATGAGTACATGGAGGACCGCGCAAGAAAGCGAAACGAGAAGTTGAAGCGCAAGCAGGACAAGGAGCATGAAGAAACGAAAAAGAAGCAGGAGTACGAAAAGGAGTGGGAAAAATGGCACAGGAAGAACGCGAGAGGAAACGCAAACAGCAACAGACGCGGCGTAATGGAAGGCGCCGACCCGCAAGCATGAAGACTGTTCGCGTCTCGCAGATGCGGCAGCAGATGAACAGCAAGCAGCACCAAAAGGATCAAAAGGAGGCTCAAGTGCCGCCACCGCATCCAAATGATCCACTACGACCACAAGGAGACGGTAGCGTGGATGCTGATAACCAGCCTCGGTACACCAGGCGAAAAAGTGAGTGTAAGACGTCTGAAAGTGAAGCAGAAGAAGAACGTACGCCCGTATTCCGCTCGCTGTCAACTGAGGCGCCGCCCTTGCCTCCCGAGGCTACCACGGCTGACACAGAACTTTATCTCCGCCAGCAAGCGCGTTTGCGTGAACGTCACGATTTGCAGATGAAGAAGAAACTAGAGGCTGACGAAGCCGATCTTGTCCGAGGAGACATTCATCGGCGAGTGGAGATGTGGGCGTTCGGCAAGGAGGTGTTACACATGATTCTCACCTTGGACCAAATCTCTTCCAACGACGCGCTCAAGAAATGCCAGTTGATGGTGGTGCAATCACCCGACGACGACACTGTGCGCAAGGCCTATCGGTGCGTCCAGCTGTGTTGCCGATCCATGTTCATTCCTAACTCGATTGTTGTTTTCCGTTTTTGTAGGAACATCATTCGGGTAGTCCACCCTGATAAGCTCCGTGGTGCCACGATTACTGAACAACTCGAAGCCAAAGAGCTGTTTACTGTGTTGAACCAAGCCTTTGAAAAGTTCAAGAACTAATCCAGCTGAATTTTGCCTGTTTTACAGCGCGGACCCAGCCAAATACAAAGTCAAATGTTGAACTCCTACTGTGGAAGGTTTATTTTCAGCAAATTTAGGCTACCGACGTCCTGTGTTCGGCATTCGCCTTAGTGGCGTTAATGAGTCGGTCAAGTTCGCGTACCAGGTAACTTTGGGCATCGTATGCGCCACTTGCAAGCAACAACTTCCGCTCGCGAATTAATCGGCCAAGCTCTGTACCTTCATACGAATGACCCGAAGATTCTAATTTGTCTTCGCAATCCTCTTCGTCATTACTTGGGGATTCAGGCGATTTTTGGAAGTCGCTTTCACGAATTTGAGATGTCGAGAACTTCTGTTGAGTCTGTCGTATATGATTGACTGTAGCTCCTCGGCTAGTTTCAACGAATGAGGATATCTCCGAGTCGCTCTCGTTTCCAGATCCACGGTCGGAATGGAAACTCGAACCTGGATATTCGTAACCCTGACTTACATGGTGCGTGAAGCCGGCTTGACGACTTTGTGTATGCCACTGGTTGTGACGGTGCTGGGGTGACAAATACTCCTGCGAGCGATGATACCTACGAGAACTCCTTTGACCACCGACACTCCGCAGATTCAGCCCTTTCAAGTCATCTAACTGCTTTTTGATCGCTCTCAGCTCGTCTCGATCACCATCCAACACATATTTTTCCTCCCGCGCGATGTATTTGACGCGAAGTTTCTCCAGTTCATCAACAGCTCGCTCTTCCTGCTTCTTCTTCTCTTGCATCAGCAAGATCGACACCTGCTCTAGTTGGGATTTCATGGTGCGAATGTTCGCTTCTGCGACTTCGCACTCCCGTTCTTTGGCCATTTTTTGCTTTTCCAGCTCCGCCACATTGCCTTTCAGCGCCGCAATCTCTTCTCGCAGTCGTGACTCGGGAAGCTTTCGTTGCTGCTGACGGTACTCTGCGAAATCAGCTTCGACTTGCTTGGATCGGCTCTCTGCTTCACGTAGTTGAGACTCTAGCAACGCGATGCGTCGCTCAAACGCCTCAGTTTGCTTCTTTGCGAGCGACAAAGTGTGACTCTGCTCGCTCTTTAGACGCCGTTGCAGAGACTCGTTCTCGTCGCGTTTTGTTTCTTGCTCTCGCTTTACTGCCGCTTCAGCAACAGCAAGACGACGCTCTCGTGTCTCCAATTCTGCCAAGGACTTTCGAAGTGTTTGCTCGAGTCGCTGGTATTCCTCTTGCGCTGATTTCAGCAAATTACTCCTCTCTTCTTCACGACGTGCCCATTCCTCCTCCAGATCGTCCATCCGGGCCTTCTCCATTTCTGCAAAGCGCCGCTTCCATTGAAGTTGCTGAAGATGTTGCTCCTGTTTCCACGCACTTCGTTCTCTTTCCAAGGTCTCTCTAAATTCTGCAGCTTCTTTCTGGCGCTCACGGTTGTTTTGGCTTCGGTCATTTTTGAAATCGGATCGCCCAGCGTCAGCAGAAACCTCCGCCACGGAAGATCCTCTTGTTGGGGCTGTTTCTTCTGCCTCACGCACCACCGACATACTACTTGTCCGTTCCTCGCTTCTATTGCTGGGTCTGCTTCAACTGCGGGAGAACTTCTTGGTGCTTCTTGTCTGTTGTTTTCTTTTTCCTGCAGAGGAACCGGCGGTCTACACAACGAAGTAAGGAATAACCTATTAATTCAACAATTCACCTTCACAAAGGTAGTATTCGTAGACACTGCACGCTTACCTCGTCGTTTTAATCAGTGCGCTGTTTTCAGGAAGCAGTCCGACATCCTCTAAGTATGCGGATACATGGACGGATCCAACACGTCCTTGGCTGGTCATTCCACTTGCGCTTTCGACACTGACAATCGGGATGTTGATCGAGCAACCTTGACATGGATGTGAGTATGCCTCTGTTCCGGCTTGAGTATCAGGAAGTTCTGAATCGGTATGAACCTCAAGCCAGTGGGCTTCTGTTTCTGCTTGAGTCATGAAAATCTCGTCACAGTTGTCTACGGAGCAACAAAAGCGCTCCTCTGAAAAATACAGATAGCTCAAGCTGAAAACGGCGCTCCCCACCCTACAACCAAAGTAAATTACTGTGCGTGGCAAATTTTGGAGCCTCAAGAATGCGTTATGGGCTTACCTTTCTTCATCCGCAGTCATTAAGTCAAGGCTGATAGTCTGCTGCATCTCCTCTTTAAGCTGAAGCGGGTCTTTGGTCAGGTCGAACATGCAGTAGAAGCCTAAGGTATCCACTTCCCCTTTGTTCTGGACATTAAACCAGTCACTGTTGACTACACACACGTTGTACGATGGTTAGACCTTGCAGATTGAACTAGAGCAATTAGAAGCATATACCGACTTGATGTCAATTTGAGAAACGGGCTCTGACAACGAAGGGAATATCCGCCGGGAAGTTCGATACCCCTAACGGACGTCAATCTAAGACACATCCGGTAATGATGTCTTTCACCATTTAATAGCCCACGCTCAAGCGGCTGATGAGCGGCGGAATCACGTGTGTAGGTCAACGTGCATTGGCCAACAGATTGGCTAGTTTCATTCAACATCGGCAGTACAACAGATCTCGGATACTTTTCATCATCCTGTATGATGCCTGCATCTTCTGGTGATGCCGCCACCAACCGGTTTGTCACTTTTGAAAAGCAGCGAACGCGAATACCAGTCTTTCTCGAGATATCGGCCACAACTATCTCACTGGTTGCAAACGCATGGTGTTTTGTAAACGCGCAAAATTCTAGTCCACCCGACATCTTTTCTATTCCACCTGTCACCTCAATAGATATGCCTTCCTCCCCAGCAAACGGAGATAGTGCTAAATGTTTTAAGCGCACGTGTTCCACTTTGACCCAAACTGGTTCATGCTTGGATACATTACCCTCCCCTGCATCGTTATCGACACGGACATCTTGTTGAATCGAATCTAGTCTTGTCCTTCCCACATTTTCATCTGCTTCAGACTGTTCGAATATATCTGCGTTTGATTTTTCAGACTGCACCAATTCCACAGCAACAGAAGCACTGACAACTGCATCGACAAAATCGGGAAATGAAAATCTCCCTTCAATCAAATTCGGTCTCCGATTCCTATCGTTTTCAGACAATTTAGATAATAGTTTTTGGATAGCAATGACGTCAACGGAATTTCCACTCCTGCAATCACTTGATTCTCTGTACACATAAAGACTGTGACGCTCACCATATTATCAATACAAAGCGCCAAGTCTTCCACGTTGCTCTTCACACGAAAACTATCGCGAATTGGAGAAAATTCAGCAAAATCAAGGTTGTAGAACACATCGGTCTGAACAACGACGTCAAACAGCGAGTAGCTAAGCCAGAACCCAATTCCCTTTAGGTCTTCTTGGCTCTTTCCCATCGCAGTTTCCACTAACTTTGAGAGATTCAGCGCTTCTTGAATAAAAATCGAGAGCACAAATATATCCTGACCTTTGCCGTCGCCAATTTGCAGATACTCACCACCACCAGAAATCACAGGCGGAAGCGTTGCTGTCTTGTTACCAGCTACTGTTCCATTCTCCAATCGCTTTTTAAAGGACATTCGATCGTCACTTTGCGCTGATGTTTTTGACGCTGATGAGATTTCCATTGGTAAGAAGGTGCTTGAAATCAAAATCTCGCCCCCAAACGGGGAGTTCTGCAGCTTGAGCCACCGTTCTGGGAGATCTGGTGTCCTTCAAAAATGTCCACACATGCATTAGGTACTCTCACTTTGCGCCACCAAAAACTGTCACCACCAACCTTAGATCGAGGAAAACCACCCAAAGCTTAAAATCGCTCCGTCTTTCTCTTGACGAGCGAGGTTCTCCGACTGCGCCCGCTCAACTGCAGCCTCACCGATACCATACACGAACGCTTTAATCCTCGGGGCGTACGCCTTCAACCGCCGAAACTTTTCCATCGGGAACGTCCACTGGAGCTTCCCGTCGCCTCGCATCCATTTGGCCTCTTCAATGAGCCCACTACGTACCCTCCCAGCTCCGTGTGCACCACCTCGACGACTCTTTTTCCTAGCGGTCGACCGAAGTGGAGACCCACGTGACTGCAACTCTTGTTTCCATCTCGAGCCCCTGGACTGAGTCGCTTGCTTGTCCAGCGTAGCAAACACCCGCAGCTCTCGAATGGTAGCGGACTCGGCCACTGGAATCCGGAGCATCCGCACGTGCAGCGCTGAAATGGTGTACGACCACAGGGTGTTGTCCAACAATTGACGACCACTGAGAGTTTCCGAGTCACCACGACTTGGTTTGGGTTTCTTCGTCTTGGGCAGCGGCGTGACAGCTCCGTCGTCGCTTTCCTCGTCTTCAAGCGCGTCCGTATCGAAGCGCAGTTGCTGTAGCTGTTGAACCACTTGGGGAGGACTGGGGCTTCTTGCACGCGAGCAGGGGACTCCAATTCGTAGTCATCGCTTGCGTAGTCGTCAGCTTGGTCCGGATCCGACATAGTCAATGGCGTCGTTTCGGATTCGACTTCAAATGTTTTCGTTTTATGTTGCCGTAGTTGCAACCGCGCAACTTAATCTGAACACAGTCGATTGGCCAAAATCTGTTTGCCGCCACGCAAATGTTGGTAATTTATACTAGGGTATCGGTAAGCTTAGTACTACTCCGTCTCAAAATTGATGTACCATCCCACTCTTTTTTAGTCCCAAAAATTATGTTCCCAAGTTTATACTAGGTTTGAGTATAGTGCGCTATAGTGTGCTGTCTTTTCTCTGTATGCTGCGACAAAATTGCAGCTGTTTCGCGTTCATCGGGCTACTGATTTTGTCATCCTGATGGCAAATATAACCGTGTTATGTCAAAGCGGGGACAGTTCGAACCGCGAGCCAATATAGCGTAGAATGTGACAAACCGCGCACTAAACGAAGCAAAATTGACAAAATGCGCATACTAAGACCCACTATGGAACATCAATTATGAGACGGAGTGGTACTTCAGTACATGTAGTAAGCAAGTTCACGTAATCGGACATCGTCAACATGTCCATCAACACACTTGTTGACGCACGTGTTGTGCTTGAGCAGGCGGTCTCACTTTGCATTTTGCATCCTGAAAAACAAGTTTCAACTCGAACACTACGACGTGATGGCGTTCCCGCAAACCTTCCGCGCTTACCAGTATGAGAGCTACGGTTCGCTCGAGAAGGTGCTCAAGATCCACACTGACGTCCCCCAGAAGACGCTTGGTGTCAAGCAAGTCCGTGTCAAGGTGCACAGTGCATCGGTGAACCCCATTGACTACATGGTCGTGGAAAGGCTGGGGCAGGAGTTTCTGGACAAAGCTCCTTCTAAGGAGGAGCCCTTTCACATTGGTTTCGACGCTGCCGGTGAAGTGGTTGAAGTCGGCAGCGATGTGCACCGGCTGAAGGTGGGCGATGAAGTGTACACCATGACTTCGTGGAATGGGATTGGTACGCTTGGAGAGTACGCCGTCGTGGAGGAAGAGTTGGTGGCGACCAAGCCCAGTAATCTGAACTTCGACGAGGCAGCATCCGCACCGCTCGTGGCGTTGACGGCCTACCAAGGCGTGTTTGAGCATCTTAAGCTACAGAAGGGAGAGACCGTGCTCATTCTCGGTGGCAGTAGTTCCGTTGGCATGTACGCCGTTCAGTTGGCGCATGCAATCGGCGCCCGCGTGATCACTACAGCTAGTGCGGAGAAGGGCGAGTTTGTCAAGTCTCTAGGTGCTGACCAAGTGATCGACTACCGATTGGAGAAGTGGCTTGACGTGGTGAAGCCACACTCGGTGGATGCGTTCTATGACTGCGGGATGGAAAGCGCTGCCTGGAACGAGGGTGCGCAGGTAGTGCTGAACAAGAGCACTGGCCGCTTCGTCACGATATTGCCCATGGACAAACCCGTGAAGGAGTCCGAGTTCGGTGCCAAGCTCGTGGGTCTAGTTCAAGCGCACCCGTCGGCTGAGGAACTGGCCAACATTTCCAAGTACATCGAAGCGAAGGAGGTAAAGCCTGTGATCGACACGGTGTACCCGTTTGAGAAGGCTCTGGACGCGTTTGCGAAGCTGAAAACGCGTCGTGCCTTGGGCAAGTTGGTGGTGAAGGTGCAGCCTTAGATAGCTAAAGCTAAGTAGTTAGGCTACTTGTGATATGGTTCGTGCCGTATTCTAGTGAGCTTATCGATGAAGCCATCACGGTATCTTTAAACCAGGCCTGCTAATCGATGAAACTTGCTTCATCGATAGTATTGATAACTAAAAAGCAAAATCGAGCTATTCGTGCAGTAGTGACTTCGTTTCTTATCGCCGGAATAGACAACGTCGAATGAAAAATACGTTTTTCTTCGTTCAAAAGAGGCTCCACTGGGCACAGGAGGTGAAATTTTGTGTTCTTATCATCAGAGAAAAGTGACACCGAGAGCGAATTGCATTATACTCCTAGAGTATTTGTTTTTTTCTACTGCGTCTATGCTGATAAAGTGAGGGGTATCCCCGTCTACCTGGCAGGTCTCTTTAATCGATCTCCAACATCATTAGGTGTGTAGAGCTCGCGAGGCTTGCCTGTCAGCTTTGTCACCAGCTATCCAGAAGCAGGATGAAGCGGCGGGGCGAATGGCGATCTCAAACTTAGCTCAAGCCACAACCGACAGACACGTGGTCATGCACGGGTTTGGGAAATGGACTGGCGCCGTCAAGATGATTTGCCAAGGGAAATCTTCAATCCGTTTGAATGCGCTGGAATCGGCGTTGCAGGCGCTGGCCCACCGTGCACTGGAGTTATTTGCTACCGTTCATTGGCCTCGAATCGGCTACGGCACGCCGAATTTCAACTGATAAAATTAAAGTAGTCGCCAAATGATTTATTACTGCGCACTTCAACTTCAACACTTCCTCCAATCACGTTGCAGCAAAAATCTGGGGTATCCCAACTTTCGGTAGTCGCCTACTGCTGACTAGTTAGCCAAGTCACAACAATTCTGGTCGTTGGAAGTGCAACGTGGACCAATGGCACCAATTGCGAGACGCGGCGCCATGCTGCCCGAGCCAAAGGAGACACCGCCGCTGGTGCACCGACTGCGGCTGGAGCTCAACCGAACGGTGCGTCGACGCGTCACCGAGGCGGTGGACGCCGTGTGCGTCGCCTTCGAGGACGATTTGACGCGCTCGACGGTCGTGGGGGTGGCAAACTACGAGTTCTTTTACGACTGCTGCAGTCGTTTGGCCCAGTTTATCGACGCGAATATGGAGACTACGCCCGGCTTCCTGCAGCAGATGGACCGCCTCATCTTCGCATGCCACAGCGGCGCCTCGGGCCCGTTGCTGCATTCCGCCATGACGAAAGATCTGCGCATCCGAAGACGCGATAGAAGGGAGAAAGACGATGTGAAGGTGGAGCCATCGGTGACGGAGGGGAATAGTGCAATTGCACGAAAGGACAAGGAGAAGTCTTCGGGCAATGATGGAGAGGTGGCGGTGGAGACGGCACCGAGGCAGTGGAGGACGAGGAAAAGGCTGTTCACGAAGAGTTCTCCGTCGATGCAATTGAGGACCAAGAGGGTGAAACGGACGCTGGCGACCGAGTGCAGACGCAGTCCAGACAAGGGCGAGGAAGACAAACACGGTGAAGAGAAGAAGGACAGAGTTAGCGCTCGAACTTCGGCTCGACACGCTCGAGCTGCGAAACGCACGGCACGAGTGAAATGTGTTAATCAGTTGACATGGAATTCTGGGAAGCGCGTTGGTCGTTCTGCAGGCTCGACTGGAGCTGTTGGGGCTGAACAGGGAAGGAAAATGCGATGGAATTCGAGGAGTTTGTCCAAGGATGTCACCGCCTCGAGCGAGCTAGATAAGGACGAGGGGCCAGAACCACGACAACTTAAAGGACAAAAACCTCATCCGGGTGAGAAGTTGGCGTCGCCTGAAGAGAGTGATCATGGAGGGGTTGAACTGGACATGGAGACGGCGGAGGAGGTTGACTTGCAAATCGTCACAAGACAAGTCGAGGCTTCTACAAGCGTTATTGTTGCCGACTGTGAACAAGTTGGATCCGGTGCTGAGAAGGAGGGATATTTCCAAGCAACAGATCCAGACCACGATTTTGAAATGGCCACTACTTCGAATGACCAATCTGAAGCCGAAAGCGAGAAAAGGAGTAACACCAGCGATTGCAGGAGCATCGAAGTCCAGCACGTGGTCTGTGCGAATACAGGTTGTCTGGGTGGAGAGGACACAGTAAACATTCCCAGTGATAAAGCGGGCGACCCTGCTTCGGCCACTCAACCATGCGATTCGCCGGGTGATGTTGCTACTACTTTGAGCGACAGCGAAAATTTTGGTAGCCGAGGCAAGGGGATGGCGCTGAGGAGTGCGAGATTGATCACAAGATGCAAGATGAAACAATTTGTCAGCTACCGACTTCCACAGATATGGAGGAACCAAAACATCCTCTAGCATCTGAGCAACCTTTGACCGAGGCAGCGGGACTTCCAAATGAGGGAGATGACGAAGACGCACCCGCTGAAATTGATCAAGAAGAGGGATTATCAGAAAGTGTTCGCGAACCACCAGTTCCTGGGCTTTGTGACGCAGGCATGAGACCCCCACAGCAAGTCAATCACTTCAAGGACTGTTTACGAAAGTCAATTCAGTTTGTGGATGCCCTTCTGTGCAATCCTCCTCCGGGTAAAATTTGCACCAGAAACTGCGCGAAGATCCGATCGGGACAGTGCAGAGAGGGTGTAGCGTGCCACGACCCGCTTTGCCGGAATTGGCACCAGACGAAAGCGCACACCGATCGCTGCAAGAATCCTTTGTGTGAGTTTGGAAGCCGGGTTGAGCTCCGTGGAATTATGCATCAAATTGCAAACCAGGACACTGAAATTCATGAGCTGTGGTTGGAATGGAAGAACAAAAACGAGGAGTTAGTCCTGGCAACGACCAACAACTCCAGCAGGCAGTACACGGAGGACGAGTTGTCGAAGCTAAACGACGTGCTTGATGGGCTTGAGCGACGTATTGAAGACGTAAAGCAAGAGAGTGAGCCCCTGAAGAATAGGAGAAGAATCCTACTAGCCAACCTGAGCGCCATCGGGGTGAAAGCCGACGATGATGAGGCGGATGGCTTCCTGGCTATGATTCTCACTATGGAACGACACACTAAGATTATGGTAGTGTTCACGAAGATTGCGTTGCCCAGCCGATTTAGTTGACTTCTTGAAGCCTACTATTCTCGAGATAAACTCAATCTGTTCTTCTTGCCGAATAATAGTAGATGCTTGCTTCGACACCAACATCCCGAAGATTACGTGCTAATAGACGCTCGACCGCGTACCAGTTGAAATTCGGCGTGCCGTAGCCGATTCGAGGCAAATGAACGGTAGCATCTAACTCGAGTGCACGGTGGGCCAACGCCTGCAACGCCGATTCCAGCGCATTCAAACGGAAAGTTGAAGATTTCCCTTGGCGAATCATCTTGACGGTGCCAGGTCCATTTCCCACGCGTTGTTTTTCTTCCCAGTAAAGCCCTGCACGACCAGTAAGCACACATATCCATCGCCGGGTGCGCGTCTGTCGGCTGTGGCTTGAGTTGGTAGTTGAATCAAGTGGGCGCTACCAAGTTTGAGATCGCCATTTCGCCCCGCTGCTTCATACTGCTTCCGGATAGCAGGTGACAAGGCTGACAGACTGCGAAAGAAGCCTCGCGAGCTCCACACACCACTGGTATCAACGCAGTGCACGATAATGTAGGAGCGTGAGTGAAGATACCTAGAGGGGGATGGCTGGCATCCCCCGACTTGTAGTACAGCCGCGTCAAATTCGTGCTTGAGTCTGTACCGCTAGTGCTAGGCGGTGGCAAGCCTGCACTATTAGCTTCAACGTCGATCGCTGCAGACTCGTAGTTGCTTGCCTCCCACTGTGCAAGTTTTCTTTCCAAAGCTTTTTGACGGCGCTCTTCTCGCTGTCGAGCTTGTTCAATTTCGCTTTCAGCACTTTGAACTTTGTCATCTTCGTCCGCATCCTCTTCATCTTGCTCATATCGCTTCCGAGCCGTCTTTGTCTGACGTTTTGTGTTGGTTGTTGCCTCGTTGCACAGCTTCTGAAGCAACTCTGCATCTTGTACCTTGGTACTTGTAATTTTTGTGTAGTCTTCTCCCTCAAAGTAATACATGTTTTCCTCTCGAAAATCTCCACCTGATTCAAGCAGGTTATCACTCTTTAAGGCTGTAACCATCTTCTGCATGGAATCACCACTCTCCTCAGCTGGGTGGGTTCCTTTCCGCGCTAAAATGTGTTGAATATATTCCTCCCAAGTGGTTTCAATAACGCGTCTTCGTCCTCTCCAGCGGCGTCTTCCATAAGGCGATGCAGGCCAAACTGGATCATATCCAGCAAACTCTTGCCGCTGTCGTCGTCATGCTCGTGTTCCTCATCATCAGTGCGGCGAGCGAGGTTGCGAATTCGATCAGCCATCCGCATTTTCTTAAGTGTACGTCGATAGATACTTTCCTCGACGGTGTTTGCACATAGAAACTTGATCACATGAATCGGTTTTGTTTGTCCCAGTCGATACGCACGTGCCACTGCCTGAAGGTCGGTTTGCGGGTTGTAGTCCGAGTCGGCAAAAATGACAGTATCTGCGCTTTGCAAGTTCAATCCCAGACCTCCAGCTCGCGTCGAGATCAAGAATACGAACGTTTCAGGGTCTTTGCGAAAGCGCTCGATGCATTGCCAACGCTCTTTTCCGCGGACTGATCCATCAATGCGTTCGTACGCAAAACTTTCAAGCGTGAGAAAGTCCTGGATGATATCTAGGAAGGGTGGAGACTGGCTGAAAAGAAGTACACGGTGGCCTTCTTGTTTCAGCCGTGGCAGAATTTGATGCAGCACAAACAGCTTACCACTGTTTTCGTACAGGTGGCTGCCTTCCACAAATGGTTCGGGTTCTGCTCCAGGGAACAAGTAGGGGTGGTTGCACGCTTTCCTCAGTTGCGGTAGAATGTTCAACAATGGTACCCTAAAGTCGTAGCACAGCACAACACATCGTCAGACCAGGGGTGAACTAGGACACATCAGTGTTTGTCATCTCTCCATCTTACCTGCTTCCTTGAGCTTTTGCCACACCATTCAACACCTCGGCGTTCTTTGCAATGACCTCCTTGTAGTATGCACGCTGCATCGAAGACATGGGTGTATGAACCACCATCTCCGACAAGGGTGGCAACGTAAACGCACCCTGCACGTCCTGCACCGTGCGCAACAGCAACAACGGTGCCAACACCCTGCGCATCAGTTCTTCCGCCTTGCTCCTCCGCTTGGATTTCGCGTGCTTCTCCACGTCAAGTCGCTGTGCCTTGGCTGAGAAGTAGTCGCGAAAAGCCGCCTCAAACAATCCCTGGTCATTGAAAACGTCCGGGTTCAGGATCGACAGCAGCGCGAAGAGCTCTTGCAGATCATTCTGGATCGGAGTGCCCGTCAAAATTGCCATGTGCCTGGTGCGCAATTGGGTCGACACGATGCCGTAGAGTTGCCCCTTGGGGTTCTTCAGTCGGTGGCCTTCGTCCATGATCGTCGACTGCCACTCAACCTTGCGGAAAAACTCGTGGTCGAACAGGAGCATCTCGTACGACGTCACCACCACCAGCGGTCGGTCCTTCGGGGCGGCTACGACGACCTTCTGCGTCTTGTTTCGGTCTTTTGCCGGCCCAATGTACATGACCGTCGATATACTCGGCGCGAACTGCTCGAACTGCTCCATCCAATTGGGCAGCACACTCAGCGGCGCAGCGATCAGATAGCGGCCGACTTCAATTCTTATCTCGCCCCGATCGGCAGCAACCAACGCCGCAATGAACGCAATGACCTGCAGCGTCTTGCCCAGCCCCATTTCGTCGCCCAGAATGGGGTTCAAGCCTTGCTCGCGCTTGCGCAGCAGCCAGCGCATCCTCCAGCTGGTAGTCGTGCAGCGCCACGTTCTCTAGAACAGCCGGCTGCGTCTGGATGCGGTCCGCGAGCGGCGTCGGCTGCTGTCCGCGCTGCTCGAGCTTGTGCACCACCGCCTCCATTTGCAAAGTGAGCTCAAACGGTAAAAAAATAAATAAAAGGCAAGTGCAACTTTTATTGTCATTAAAGCGAGAGTGCCGACCATCACTCATAGCGGTGCTAATCCCCGCGCTAATGACATCGAGAAGAATGCGCCGCCCGAGGGTTCTGCTGTGCGCGAGCGGCAGCGTGGCGACCGTCAAGGTGCCGGAGATCGCGCTGAGTCTGTCGGAAGCGGCGGACGTGTGCGTGGTGCTCACCAAGGCGGCGGATTTCTTCCTGCAGCGCGCCAAGGACTACAACGCAGCGGCGTGGGCGGCGTTTGAGGCGCAAGCGGCGGAGGAGACTGACCGCCTGTCGATTGTCCGAGACGAAGACGAGTGGGCGGCGTGGAACGTTGTGGGGGACATCGTGCGTCATATTGAGGTGACATTGGTGACGGAAGGGGTATTATTTGTGCTGGGGATGCTGACGCCTTTGTGCTAGTTGAAGGACTGGGCGGATGTGATGCTGCTAGCGCCCATGTCGGCCAACACACTGGGCAAACTGGCGAATGGCTTGGCTGACAACCTTCTGGTGCGTTGTAGTGAAAGTTGACGTTGTGCTGGTACAGCCGATCGGCAGTTAATGGAGCTCTTGTGCTTGTGCAGACGTGTGTTGCACGAGCGTGGGTTATGACCAAGCCCTTCGTCTTCGCGCCAGCTATGAACACGGACATGTGGAACCACCCGGTCACTTCCAAGCAGCTTCAAGTGCTGGAAGATTTCGGATACAAGATGGTGCCCCTGTGGAGAAGAAGCTAGCTTGCGGGGTGGTTGGTACGGTGTCTGCAGATACTCTATTCACAGCTATGAGAACTCTAATCTTGCTATTGTGGAATTTGTTGCAGGTTACGGAGGTCTTGCAACGGTCGAGAACATTGTCGTGTACACTCTGGACCAGTTGAGTCGTGTATCTCTTGCTAACTAGCTGGCACAATAGACTGCATCCACTCTACAACGGCGTATCGGCTTCGATGTCTTCCATTTCGAGGTGGAATACCTCGCTGATGGCCTCAATGGCAGCATCCTGGACCTCCTTCATTGTCGCGTCCGGACGAATGCGCTCAATGCTTGTAACCGCGCGGTCATCAATGCCGCAAGGGATGATACGGTCAAATCCACGCAGGTCCGTCTTGACGTTCAGCGCGAAGCCGTGCATCGTAACCCAGCGGCTTGCGTGTGTCCCAACCGCACAGATCTTCCGCATCTCCCGCGCGTAATTCCCCTTGCGGTGCTCTTCATCACCAGAGCCAGGCTTCTCCTCCACCCAGACGCCCGTCAGTCCGTCCACGCGTTCGCCCTTGATGTCAAACTTGGCCAGTGTGCGGATCACCACCTCCTCCACTTGACGAAGGTACCAGTGCAGGTCCTTCTTGTGCTGAGTCAGGTCCAGAATTGGGTACACCACCACTTGGCCAGGGCCGTGGTACGTCACCTCTCCGCCGCGATCGACTTTCACGAGCTTGACGTGCTCCGTCTCGGGGTCAAACTTGACGTTCTCCATGGTGCCGCCTCTGCCCAGCGTGTAGACGCTCGGGTGCTCCAGAATCAGCACCACGTCCTTCTCCACCGCTTGGCCAGCGCGCATGGCCACCACGCGCTGCTGGATGAGCTGCTTCTGCCAGTCCCATGCCGTCTCGTACTCCACTCGGCCCAAACGGTACGCGACGCACTTGCGCTGCGGCTGCGGCGTCTCCAGCGCTGCAATTTGCGTGGATAGAAGACGCTTGCTCTTCGCTGCAATTGCCAGCGACCGCTGCTGGCGGGCGATCGCCAGGACGCTCCGTCGGACGCTCATGAACGTCGTGGACAGTGTGACCCACCACGTACTTGGACCGTTAAGTACGCATCTCTGCGTGCGAACTTAGTGGAAAGTACCCATTTTCGAAAATAAATGCAAGGGAGACCTGACGTCGCGGGCGCCACTTCGCGCGAGCAGCTTCTGGCGCTCGCACAGCTCCGCGGACGCGCGCAAAGACGCTCTCTCTGTTTGCACTTGAAGCTGCAGGTGCCGTGCAAAGTGTGGGGGCAAGAGCGACGTCTCCGTCGACTTTAGCGTTGCTGAACGCTGCGGTCGAGCGTCGTCCGTCTATTTGGCCCCAACCAGCGAGTGCAGAGCGCGACTGCAAGCGCCAACGGGTGAGCGACGGCCAGAAACGCGACGTCGTGTTCGCCGCCAAGATGGCGCAGAGTGTGGTGAAGGCGTACGCGTCCGTGGACGCTACAGACAAGGACGAAGGTCGGGGATGGCGCCGAGGAAAGCAATTGCTGGTTTACGGACTAATTTTTGTGCAATTGCGCTGCGTTTTTGGTGTTTTGTGGTGAAACAGAGCGGGACGATATGGTGGCAGCAATGGATCTGGCCTGTGTGGCGCTGTACGTGGTGTGCGCGTTGGAGCACGCGGCGCGGCTTGGAGAGTTCGTGGTGGACAACCTGCTCTATCAAGTGGCCAAGAAGTACGCGGGGATACCAAATGTGCGTGCTGCTTGGGAGTAGTTAATAACTGTGGGTTTACGTAGCTTGTCTGATGGGGTGGATGGCGAGTGTATAGATGCAAGCGGCGGCCAGTTGTGTATCTGCTTGTGTGCATGTTCGACTTTGGGACAACCACGGGAAGTTGTGTATGGAGGATACGACAACCTCACAGCTGATGGCTGCGTTGGGTCAGGAGCATGTGAATGCGAAGATTGCGGATACGGTGACCCAAAACTTGGAACTGCTAGCTGAATTCCCCAGACCAAGAAGTTGCCACTCCGCACAATACGCGCGGCTGCTGCTTGGTCACACCAACACTTGTGTCACAATTTTAACGACAGCAAAGTGTCACGAGGTACGAAACTTTCGCACGAGTTTTGTTTGCGGGGCTTCGATTGATTTAACATGGTTGACCCGCAGGCTATGTTATCAGTAGCGGAAACGACGCTGTCGCCGTGGATCGAGCATCTCCAAAGCCTCCTGGCGAGAACTCAAAGTTGTCTTCATCTTTCAGTGACCGGGCGTTCAGAATACTTTGGAGATGTGCAGCATCCAAGGACGGAGCCGGGAAAAAGTCGCCTGAAGCAGCAAGCACCGCTCTCCGATTTCGTTCGACGGCATTGACATTCTTACTTAAATGCTCGAACTACACTTCTCCTTACTTTATACAGCAGGTGGGTGATAAGTTATCACTTTTTCTAGATGTATCTATCGTAATCAACTTGCACTAACAGCTGGCCACCTCATCCACGAATGCTGTGTAGGTGCACCGCGTCGGCGTCCAACATGAACGTGCAACAAGGAGGTCACAACGCGGACTCCAAGAGTTATTCACGTTTTATGCTCGCTCAGCGAACTCTCTGATGCAGACGATTCCTGACACGACACACGTGTACTCAGTACGTATAGCAGTATTGCGTGAGGTGGATTTGTGGTTGCTGGCGAATTGGCTGACTCCCATCGTTTGTGTCTTGCTGAAACAACAGTCTGATACCTTACAGTGGGAGTATATTCATTGGCTCGAACATTTTGCCTTGGTATGTGAATTCTCCGGGATGCATCTAAAGAGTGCGATGATCATGAAAAGCGCGATCCAATACGTGCAAAAATTTGGTTGCATGGGTGAGTTTATTCAGCCGTGCCTGCTGTTTGCCGTTGCTGGCGCTCTTTTAGTGCTGCTGGCTCTGGAAAACGAGAGAAATGGCTGGCGTCTCGTAATGAGTCTTCTCGGTCAACTTTTGACAAACGGCTGGATAATGATGTGGGGCGGGTCATTGGAGATCTCGTTCACAGTCCTTCATCCAGTACATGGCTCGATCACTGTGAAAAGGCAGCACGACTGTATTTGAAAAACTCGAGGTATTGGCAACTTGTAATTTCGTTTCGCTGGCCTCGAAAGATGTCCCAATTTTCATTTCGTTTCTGACGCGTTGCCTGAAAAGAGGATCAACTAAAGTGTTCAACTACGCTATCGGTGTTCAACATGCTTCAAAGTATCAACTGTGCAAACAAATCCTCCGAAGGTAATTCCTGCTTCGCATGTTGGGACGTTCTGATGTAGTATTCTGACATTCAGCTGTAGTTTTGATGGCATGTCCAAGGTAATGCAGGAATTGCGCGCTGCTTTGATCATAAAAGACCGTAATACCACGGAATCGCTACTGCTCGAAGAATCACGGTTTCATCGAATGGCTGTGACGCTTCTGGTGCGGTGTTGCAGTGAAGAGAGCTCACTGTTAGCCCAGCCTGGCCTGCCAGATTTCTCTCACCATGTGAATCGGGTTCGAGTAGTATTGGACGAGGCGACGATTGATGGCAAACCCAGTGAATCCATTTTACAGGCCATTCTTGGGGAATTGAATGCAATTGCACGAGAATGTTACAACTGCGCCACTCGGTGCTACAAAACAGGTAACTATCACGACACGATATCGGCGTTGACCGGAGCGTTCGAGCTTACCGAGAGTTACTTGGAGTATGTCATGTGCAGCAATCTAGTCGCTGAAGATATTCACAAGGCTCATGTACAGCTTAAAGTCGATGCGATCGTTTCGTTACTGGCACATTGTTTCCGCCAGCTCGAGGATTACACTAAATCACGAATTTTCACAGGGTACTCAATTCTGTATTGCGGAGATATCAACGAAAAGATCCCGCAAGCAAGTGTTGGCAAATTTGTGGCTTGTATCCTGGAGGAGGTATCGCTACTGGAGAACAATACAGAGCTTTCTTTGGAGCGGGAGCTCAAATCGTTTTTCGAGAACGCCGCTCATGTTTTCAAGGCTCGTTGCATTCTAGAGAATCAAGTTGTGATACTATGGAACGCGTTTCGTGTTGCATTCGAGCGATCTTCTGCAATATTGTGACCAGCATGTGCGCTGGTGGTAGGTGTGGAATTGGAAGTACTGACGAGATTAGTGTGCGGTTATGTTGCTCGCTTGAGTCGTACATGGAGGGTGTGCTGATGAAGCTCAAGAAAGTGCCTATTGCCTGCGAGCCATTTACCGAGATTTTGCTGGATGTATCTCTGTCTCTAGCGAAACGCAAACAAGTCTTCTGTGGGTTTTACGCCCTGCAAAACTATAGCGATGCGACCCAAGGGCTTCTACACATACGCCACTCTCTCAACGACGCTGCCGAAAGACTCCAGCATTTAAGCGGCGCAGCTGCTGCTGACCTTGGAGGTGTGTGCGGATGGCGTGGCATCGTTACGATGGAAATTTTTCTCATGGGCTGCTATGCTGGTGCCAAACAAGAATGCAAACTCGTAGGTTACGCTTCTATCTCCGAAGAGCGTGCTATTGCAGATATTGAGCGCTGCTTGATGTACTGGAGCGAGTATAGAGAAACGTCTGCTCTTCTCTTTGATGGACCTCGTGTGATTTCTTGTTTGGAAGCGGTCTGCAACACGTTATCACTAGTTTCGTGTTCGGTGATGGAAAAGGCAGCTCGAAAGCTTCTAGAGACGGTTCAGTTGTCTACCAGCATTTCTGTCGTTCCACCAATTTTGCTTCGTCTGCTTAATGTGAACGACGAAGACAACGCTGTGAAAAGGAAGTCGTCTGATACCAACCCCTGTAAAGAAACTCGGCAGTTTGAGCAAGTCGACGACGACATTTGTGCTGCAAGAACCGCAAGTTTTGGTAACAATGAAGCTCAAGCCTGTCAGCATTTGCTTTCTGCGATCACCAGTCTTGGACACATACGAGATGGTATGAAGCAGAGGCCGACCGCGTCATTTGCTAAAGGCATGATAATGCGAGAGTTGTTTGTCCACATAGTATTATCGGATATTCACTTCCGCGAAGGACGAAGCAAGTGTGCCATTATCGAAGCCAAAGCCGCGCTGCGGATTTGCTGGAAACTAGCGAAAAAGTTTGGTGCTACCTTATCATCTGCTGACCGCGGGTACTTTGAACTACCTCCTGAAATTTCTAGCGCAGAATACCAACAAGAGAAGTCGACGCAGAATTTATTTTTCAAAGCGTTGGAATGCTCCTCGTGGGATCTGCTTTCCACCGCGAAGATTTTATTGTGCCGAGTAGCATCCCTCTACACCTTATCTGATCAACCGCAGAGGTAAGCTCTTTCTACTCTTGATTTTTAAGGTTGTAGACTGATACCAATATTTGGTGTTGTTGCAGAGCTTCGTATTACTTGACCGAGGCAATGCGCCTCGTAGGTGGCCTGAATCTGCGTCTTTTTCCCCGAAAACCATTTTACGAATTCGCAGAATTGAAGCTTAACTCTAGTCACGTGCAGAAGGCAAAGGTGGCTATATCTCTATTGACCCCAAGTGCAGGGACAAACACACACGGCAGCAATGACATTCAAGCTACTGACACTGCATCATACAAACAGCATTCCTGTCAGTCCGATTTCGAGTTTGTTGAGCAAAAATGCAATGAAATTGTGCAGAGGGGGATGTCCACCTCACTGATGGCAACTATGCAGTAGCCTTGACCTGCTACGCGGAAGCAATCGAAGTTTTATCAGCTGTCGTTTACAGTGAAAAACCTACTTCCAAAATCCTGACAAGAACCAACACGCGTTGCTGGCGTAAGTATACGGGACTTCAGTGCCATACTATCGACTCTTCAGATTCAGCAGCAGTGGAAGGCTTACTTACTTCGATGAAGAAGCTCAAGCGGTCGATCAAAGCTTGTGATGCAAGTTTGGAGCGAATCAAAGGCATGCTTGAATTAGGACGCACCAACATCAGACTGCTGCGCTCTACGTCACCTAGGGCGTTTACTAGCCTGGGGCGAACGCTTACGCTACTTGAAGATGCGTTTGTGCTCGGAGATTATTTGGGCATTCCCCACCTAAGTCAAGAACTACGCACAGCTTTGGGGATGGCGTATTTTGCTGAAATCGAAGACAATGTCCGCGACGAGGTTGACTCTATGTATGGAGGCGACCGGCACAGATTTTTGGCATGGGCAAGCAGCTCGTTGCTGGCAAATTCTGATACTACTGACGCTGCTGAGAGGGAGTTAACAACAGTTGATACCGACAGCGATTTGTCCACGAAAGAGGCTCTGATAATGCAGCTTGAGCGATTGTCTTCTGCTTCAGCTGCAAGTCGAGAGCAGATGCCTTGCAAGGTGTTGACCGGAATGGCTCAGACTGTTGCTGAAAGGGTTCGGCAGCTTCCAGACTCGTGGGTCATTGTTTCTCTGATGATTAGCCTACAGTCTGAACTGGTGATCACTCGCATTCCGGTAAGCTCGATATGTTTTAACTATTGGCTCATGCACATTCTCACTTCTTTTCATGATAGACAACCGGCGCCGCACCAATTTCCTTCTGTTTGCCTAAAGTGGTCTGGAAAAAATGCATGCGTGCGATGGATGCCATCATTGCCGAATCAAGGTACGGATTCGTTAATTTCTAAGCACTGGTCTTGTTTGAAGCTAATTGTCGTGGGACAATTTGGCAGGGAACTCCTATCTGGTAACACTGCTGAACAAGCAGGCTCGTTGAGTCCGACGCAGAAAAAGGAGTGGTGGAGCACTCGCAAAGTGTTGGATGAACGCATTGAGAAAGCAGTTATTTGCATGCAGGTATGATATGAGGAGACGATTGTCTCTGATCGCCTAATAACCCTTCCTCTTTTGGTATGTAGGAAACGCTTGGATTTTGGCGATGCCTGCTCGTTAAAGGGACTAACCCACATGATAGGCAGATCGCTGAAAGCTGCTGGAGCATGCTCACCCTGAACAAGCATGGCTCCATCAAGCTGGCCGAAAGAAACCAAGCTCTGTTGAGCGCCATTTCTGATGCTCACCTATGGTTGTCAGACAGGGAGGTGATTGATGCTCTTACACATATTGCAGCAGAGATTGAGGTAGCCATGCCTGATTCAACTACGCAGAAGATGCTCGAAATGCTACGGTCTACGACACAACACTCGACGGAACTAAATGCCTCCGGACATGGTGGCACGCTCGTCAAATTGAGCACGGAGAGAATCACCAAAATGAAAGTTAGTGAGGTGAAACACCTGCTTGCAACGGAAGGCCTCCGTACAGATGGATTAAAGAAGGTGTTGGTGGAACGCCTTATTGAAGCCCGAGACGCTGCCCTCTTTGAGAAATTAAAGTTTCAAGCTGGTGGAGAGTGCTCAACCATTTTTATCTTGAATCACCAGCTCCAGCAATTTCCGTGGGAAGCCATGGATGTAATGGGCAGTTCAAGCGGTGTGACTCGTATGCCGTCCCTGGATTTGATCTTGAAAAACGCCAGCCGAGCGTCTCCAGTGAACTGTGTTCGACGGAACCACGTACGTTTTTGCTGAATCCTGCTGGCGATCTCAAATCGACACAAAACCAATTAGGGCCGATTTTGGAGGGGGATGGAAGCATACGGCTGGGAAGGAGTTGTCGGGGAAGTCCCGGATCCCGACGAACTGAGGTACGCATTTTTGTAAAGTAAATTGGCTGTTCTGATACTCTACTCGTAACTAATCTGCAGTTGTGCTCTCTTGCAACAACAAAGGGAATATTTATTGGCCGCAGACCTGTATATTTATTGCGGTCATGGATCCGGTGAGGCGTACTTGCACCGTGACAAGGTCCTCAGTCTTCAGCCTAATTGCAGCGCCGCCTTACTCTTCGGATGTAGCAGTGGGCGTCTGGAGCGAGAAGGGATCTTCGGCCCGAGCGGTGCGGTGCTAGCATACCTCCGAGCAGGTAGCCCTGCGGTGCTGGCGATGCTCTGGGACGTCACCGACCGGGACATCGACCAGTTGAGCGGCAAGGTTTTGCAAGAGTGGCTACTGGCCGACCACAAGGACGAGAACAGCAGTCGGCCGCTGGCGAAGGTTCTGCAAGACTCGCGGGACGTGTGCAAGCTCAAGTATCTAAATGGCCACGCCGCCGTCTGCTACGGGCTCCCACTGTACGTGACTCCAAACTGAACAAGATCGACCACTTCAACTTGAGTCACTATGACTCATAGTCTATGACGTTACAAGGCCGTCTCAGTTGCATGTGGTGCACATAAACTGCAGTTCTCCACGGGCGACATATTTCGCATTAGCTAATGCCGACTGGACCAATCAGAAAAGACCGAGTGACGTAGCGCGCACTGGTACCGTAACGGGCGGAGCCCGCCGCGGCTTCGACCAAGCCAAGCGCCGTCTTCGCCACCTCCATCCATCAGTCAATTCTCCTCCGAGACCGCACGTTAGCAGAGTTAAGCTTCGATCATGGTGCTGCTCTGTTTCACGCCCCCAGCTCCGCTTCCTGTAGACGTGGCTGCTACTCGTCCACTGGTGCAGGAGTTGGCCACGTCGGCCGCTGCACGAGAGCATGTCCGTGTGCTGGCTGGAAATACCTACGGGCGCTGCGTGCTTGGACTAGGTAATGATTAGATCGGTGTTGGGTAGTGTGCGATCTTACTGACGTTTGTATTGGTTTATGCTTATGTGGGGTTTTATAGCGGGCTTCTTAACGTTTGCGACCGAGTATCTGGCTGCATTTGTGAAACGCACAAACGGTGATGTAAGCTCAAATGACCTGAAAATTACTCAAGAGGTACGGAAGATGCTGCTATTTGCCATTGAAAAGACGAAGAATGTTGCGCATATGTTAATCGGTCTTTTGGTGGAGTTTCTCAGATGCTCCTGCTGCTCGCCGAGACGGTGGTCGACGAGGACAATGCTACCTTTATCGGTGCGTTCTGCAGAGAAGCTGCTCTGTTTTAGTTTTGTATTTGCTCACTTTGAAACCCGATACTCTGTTGCAGCGCGTATTGGAGCACACCCCTTGCTGATGCGTCTAATGGAGCACGAGAACGAAGACATTCAGGAGGTTAGAATCGTATTGTTGAGCTTCTGGGGTTACCAATCTTTTGACTTTGGTCGAAATGTTCTGCAACCTGATACAGGCCGCAGCTGAAGTTGTATCAAGCTGCACATCAAGCCCGTCGGCTATCACCTTTCCGCACCGCGTCCGCCAAGTAGGGAAGTCGAGCGCTTGTGGCCACGTGCAGTTCCGCTCCCTTTTGATGCTCGTGACAACACCCCCAAGAATGCTGACGGCAGCGAAAGTACCATGAATGTGCTTATCCGCCAAGTGCCGACGCGTATGACAGGCCAGAGTAAAACAGGGTACCTGCTCTGGGGTGCGGCATTCGTCCTTGCTCGCTGGATCCACAAGCATCGTGATTTGTTCGAAGGCAAGAGTGTTATCGAGGTGGGCAGCGGTCTCGGTCTCGGTGGTATCACCGCGGCACGATTCGCCAGCCACACGACGCTTACGGACTACCAGAGCGATACATGCACGGCTCTTGAGTACAACATTCAGCTTAACAAGCCATTCACGCACGAGTTCGATCCCTCGAAGCCGGAAGTACAGGTGTCACATCTGGACTGGGACCTAACGGAGAGCATTGAAGCTGTTCCGAAGGCAGAAGTTGTGATTGCGAGCGATATTATCTGCGAGCCAAGCACAGCTGAAGGATTTCTGCGTGTGGTTCGCCACCACGTTCTGAGCAACCCCAACGGCGTAGCCTACCTCGTGAATGCTAACAGCCACAGTCGCTTCGGTGTTATCCACCTGCAAGCGCTTTTGGCCAAGAGCACCGATCTCTCCTACAGCATCACACCTGTGGATGATCTGGCTGACGGTGCAGAGCTACTTGAGACCGTAAGCGATGCTCGAGAACTGTCTTACGAATTCTACGAGATCCGTGCTGCCTCTCACTAGAGCAAGTACCCACATAATAGAGAACTCAACTTACAAGACGCGATCCCAATCGAAGGTACAGCAAGGCCCCATTGTTTAGTTGTGCTAGCACTTGTACTACATTGCACTCCTGGATGATTCTAAACAAGAATGTTATACACCTCGTGCGCAGTGCACCGTGGATCGTTTGGAAAGCCTTCACCAGTTGGATTCGAGTTGCCAGCTATGCCAGTTGCAGTGCAGGAGCATCGGCCAGACCCACAGCGATTGGATTTCGCACGTTGCAACTGCTCCTCACGGGTCTTAAATTGCTGGCCGGGCTGGGGACAGCTAAACGGTGATCGCATCTGTAATCTCTTCCACATGGGGCTACGCTGGCACAATTGCTGCTGTGCCGTTGTCAACGTACACGAATTGCAAGTCCGACAAATCCGATTTACACCTGCCGCACATGGTGAAACCTCATACTCATCCAATGTGCACGGAGTACATGGAGCACATACACGATCCGTCGTTGGAGAACACGCCACCGATGCATAGTGAGCTGCACGACATTCAGTGCAAGCTGGAAAGCATACCACACAATTAGTAAGTCGCCAAGAATCCTGTTTAGTGTAAGCATGGGTAACTTACGGTAGCAAATTGTGTCTTGTGTAGCTCTACAAGTTTCAAGAGCGAATGAATTACCGGGACACACGCTGCAGATACTGCACGTCCGGTCCTTCAGATCCGAGCACGAACTCGTAAGAAACGATCCTGAGGGACACGCAGCACAATTTGCAGCCGAAACCTGACGCAAATTCCCCGGATTGACAGCCGTAACAGGATTTTTGGCGAAGTCTGCAATGAAAGTACTCTCCATTCCTAGAAACGTAGTTGCTCGTGTGATGCCAATTTTTCCTGCGCCAAAACTCGCAAGTGCTGTGACGTCGGATCGGCCTAGTTGTAGAGTGAGAAATGTATAATCAGCAGGAAGACGATTTGCATCGCGCAGTGTTGCACCACTTAGCGGATCTGGCTGTGGAGCAAACAATCGTGTAGTTGCTGATGAAAGCCTGTAAACATCGATTCCTCCTATCGTTTCAGAAAATGTGAGCGCGTCAACTTTGAGCGTCGAGAAATCTACGGCCTCGGAAAAGTGCAGCTTCAGCAACCGGCGTGGTAAATCCAAACTGTATCCCAAAAGCGTTGGTGCCACAGCATCTGCAGTAAAAACGGCAACTTCAAGTGCCGATGCGTTGGATATTCCAATTGTTGGGGCTGGATTGCACGCACGGATCCCACTACTTTGGCAATGATTCAGAACGTACTGGAAAAGACCCACTTTCATGCTCAAAAATGATGTTTTAGCGCTCTTTGCTAGCCCAACTGCGCGTTTCAGGTTGTTCAGATCTTCGGTACCGACATTCAGGACAATCACTGTACCATCAGAACTGCTCGTAGTTGTCTGCTGCGTAGTGAATTTGAAACTCGGACCGCTTTTTAGCTCGCGATCAGACTGCAGTAGCAACTTCGTAACATCAAGTGTTGATGCCTGGACAGGATGACTCATCTTGAGAGTAAGCCTTGCTAGGGACAAGTCAAGATCAAATGAAACGATCTGGGGCCTTGTGCTACCCCTACTAGCACCACTTCAAGAACATTGCAATCACCAACGATGGCGCCAGACACTGCAGAGAGTTGTAACCAGAACGAACGTGGGTATGGATCATAAGCTGGTGGCGTCAAGATCTTCAATAATACCTGCTTTACGTCAGAATCACCATTTCCCCAGGTTACGACTGTGTCCGTGAGGGCTTCAAAATCGATCCCAGATGTTGCTGTACCAGCAACAGTTTTTACAATCACTTGCGCGGGCACAGGAAATGCTGCAAAGTTGCGCTGTATTGCCACCGATAGCACACCCGGTTCAGCTGCAACAACTCTGGGGCAGAGCTGAAGTCTTGAGCTTGTGTTACGTGAAGCTAAGGGAATAAAGCTCAAATCTGGAACTCGCAATACAGATTCAAGAGGTTCACGGGCTGCAAAACTAATGTCACCAAGAAAAATATTCGTCGGACTGGTGATATCCACGTAGGTCGTGCTAGCATGTACTCCATTTATCGGAGCACCGGTATTAGCTCGCAGCACGAGAGCTACACGTCTAGCAGGTAACCTGGGATCTGCCCGCCATAATGAAGTCACAATAATTTGTCTCTCGCTCATATCTCCTTCTTTCCAAAACAGTTCTTTTTCTAGTGGTACGTAGTCCACACCTGCCACAGCAGTGTCGTCTTGAGTGGCAACAATGACGGAGCAATCTCTATCACTACCACTGCGTCGCTGAATTAGTACAAGTGCGGCGCCTCCGGCTATAGCTGAGTATTTTGTACTCGCACAATCGGGAAAACACTCCGCTTCGAATTGTAGTGTGCCTGACCGGACATCATTAGGTCCGGCTATAGTCACAACCAATTCTCCAATGCTCCCAATCGTTCCAGTTCCGATAACAGCATCCTCGGCAGCTTCCACAGTTACCAACTGCACGATAAATTTTTCACCGAGCTCATACACACCATCCTGTGGCACTTTCAGAGTAATATTCTGCGTGCGAGTAGTAGCAGTATAATCATCACGCTTCCACTCCAGCAAGTTTGTCCTTGGCGATACCAACTCGAAGTCGGTAGGAAAGCAAGCAGTTTGACACACAATCTCAAACTTCACACTAGCACTGGAAGTTGTGCCAGCCACCCAAAGAACAGCGGCAATCAACGTGCTACCCTCATTTATACTGACTGCAGCATCCTTGAAAGTAAAGCTGCCAGGAACAACTGAGGACGAATTTTACGTAAGCAAAAATATACAGTAACGAAAAAGCAGATACTACTCACTGTTAGACGGAGGAACCAATATCACCTGCGTTTGGTTACGGTCAGTGTTGATTTCTGCACCCAGCGCATCATGCAGCCGCAGTGTGAAGTTCTTTTGGCTTTCTTGGGGTTTCCCATCATTATAGACTGGGACGTACAGTGCTTTCTCGAAATCCTCTCCATCCTGCCACACGAGACTCACGTTGAAAATTGGTTTGTAGTCACGCCCTGCCACAGCACTTCCAACCCCTGGAATAGTTGATACATACACCGCCGCTCGACCATCAGACCCCAAACTGCGTTGCACGGTTATGTAGGCAACTCCAAAGTCCTCCGTGGTGGAGTAGACAGCTTGGGTGAACTGGAATCGCCCATTCGTGGCAGTACCCTCAACACCTTCCGGGGTAGTGAACACCGCACTAAACACTGCAACAATCGCAACCAGCAAACACCAGAAGATCGTCATGATTAGTAGCGTCGACAGGCCCAAAGCCAACAGAGCGACGCTTTGAAATTAGCTGAACGAAACCCATAACGATTTTCACTACAAACGGGTATGGTCGACGCCTAGGCTGCCTTCTTCAAGTGTTTTGTTTTTCGTACAGAGTGCAGTATGGGCAAAGCTTCGGTGGTTCAGGTGCCACAGGATGTGCCTGGAAATGCCTCTCGCGAGGTTTTCCAGGGTCTGTTCAAGGACTTGGGGAAGCAAGCGATGGCCCTTGAAGCGATTCTGCGGGCGGTATGCGGCCGGGTGGACAAGATGGAGAACTGGCTTACAGAGGTGAGTTTCGGGATGACGGAGCTCGACCTGCAACTTCGGAACATCGCGCACAATATTGACGGCACAGCGGCAGTTGATGATCAAGCAAAGGGACCACATCGCTGGGCTATGCCTCAACCGGATGAGCATAAGTCATCAACGCCGACCGTGAGCAAAAAACTGGGCTCCGACAAGAAAGCTGTTCGTGTAACTGGGATGGCGGCAGCGATCCTTGATCGACTCGCAACAACTTCCAATGTCACCACGCCCACGGCTGCCGAGAATGAGAAAACGGAGAAAACAAGTTCCAAGAAGAAAAAGCATAGCACCAAAAGGAAAAGGCACATGGATCGATGGATATGACAGCTCCGTTGCCGCCTGTAGCGGAGAATGCTTCGCCGACTGAAAGTAAACTTCCTACTCCGGTTCCAATCACACAACCGGTTCCAGTGCCGGTGGTGAAACCTGTTGCTGCTGAACCTGTGGCAGCTACGGCAAAACCCGAACTTTCAGCAAATATTCAAGAGGAAATCACAACTGTACAAGAGGAGGTGATTGAAACAGCTCAGCAAGATACGATTGAATCGCTTGCAGCTACTACTGTCGAAGAAGTACCAGCATCAAGCCCTTACCAGGAACCCACTACTATTAGTAAAGAAGCACTTGTTGATATTCCTGTTGAGGATGATCACGCTGCTACAATTAACGAGCCTGAAGAGGATATGACTGAGGCTGTTCTAGCGCAGGACTTTCAAGCAGTGGAAGAAGTTTCAAATCCGCCTTCCAAGTCGGATATGTCGAATGAGAACCCAGAGATGTCAGCTCGAGAAACAATTGAGAGAAATATTCCGGTGGAGGTCCAAGCTACTCTTGAAACCAAAGCAAACGTCCTAGCAGAGGTGTCTCCACGGATTGATGATCGAGAAAGTGTCAGCCATCCAACCGGGGAAGCAATGGAACCTGTGACGAGTGTTCCTGAAATCGCAGCTTCGCCAGTTTCTCAAGCGCCCGTAGTGACGCAGGCCGCACCACAGCCCAGTACGCCAATTGCAGAAACAACTCCAGTTGAGGTCGCACCTTCATCTTCAACGCCAGTAGCAACCAAGACAGTGCCACCTCCTACTGACAGGATTAACACTAAACCGTGGATGCCGATTCCATCCGTCTCGAGTATCCTGCCTACAGTTCAAGTAGAGCGGACTATCGAGACGTTTGTGTTGAAAACGCCTGAACCCGTAACTCGACCTAGTAACACTCCTAGTGCTTCAATCAGTACCCCAGAGCCACAAACCGCTCCGTTGGAACTCACACCTGTGGAACCTACGATAACTTTAAGCGTGGAAAAGGTGGCGATGGATCCGGTATTAACCTCGACGCCGATAGCACCACAGATATCAATGCTTCCAGCTCCTGCTTCTCCTCCAAAGCCAGTTCATCAGCCTTCTCCAGCCGTGATCAAGACAGTTGGTGTCCCGATTCGAGAGCGTAAAATACCTCAGAAGGACAAACCAGAGCCGTCACATCCGTCGGAAGTAGCGGAACCGAGCAACGATCCATTGTTGTCACGCCGGACATCATCACGTCGGCGATCATCGAAAATTGTTCCCCGATCAAGTTTAAACAAGAAGCTAGGTGAAAATGACCTGGTACGGCGTTTATCGGAGAACAAGCGCGAGTCACATTCGCGGCGAGGGTCAGTAGTATCCCCTCAAGCGACGATAGAGGATGTCATTCTACAACAGGCAGCTCAATTGGCACCTACGCTGCAAATTGTACAACAAGTGGAATCAACACCTGAAGTTCCTAAACTTACAAACACGACGGAGCAGGTAGACATTGAGGAACGGAGTGACGAAAGTAGCAGTGGTGAATCATCATCGGACGGGTCTGGGTCGTCAAGCGGCGATGATGATGGCGAGGATGACGAAGAAGCTGGAGCGGCTGTCGAAGAGATTTCAAAGACCATGACAGCTCTCAGGAAACTCAAAAGGCGCACATGCTGTCACCTGAAGAAGAAGTAGAACTAAAGGAGCGAGCGCACAAGAAATGGTTCCAACTCAAGGGACATTTCAAGGAAAAACAAAAGAAGGACGTGACGAACATCTTGCTCAAGCGCAAGAAGACCGTATTCACGGTTTCGTCGAGAATCGAGCTGCTTGAGGAGAAATCTCGGGAGCTTTTGCGGGATTGAAGCAGATGACGAACGAGATGCGTGAAAAGAATGACCGGGCTACACACGAAACTCTACGTCGTCGCGTCACTGATATCGAGCAAAGTCTGGTAAGTGTGGACGCGAGAATTGCCTCGCTTTCTGCGCCAGCCATGGAAAAGGTCGGTGATCTTGAGAGTGAAGTGGCTTCGATTCGCACTACAGTCCAATTGCAGCTTACCACAGCTCAGAGCGAGGCAACTGCTAGACACTCGTTACTGGAGCAAGCAATCGCCAGCCAGCGAGCGCTGGTTGAAGCTTTTGCACAGGATGTTCCTACGCAACTGAAAGATCAGGCGGAGATCTTCCTTGAAAAACTCAAACAGCAACCAGATTACACTGCAGCGATTGAAAATCTCAAGAAAGGTTTGCGACGCAAAGCAGACCTGAAATTACTGAAGGAGTACGTGAAAGTCAAATCTGTAGTGCAGACATGCTTTGCATACTAACGTTGTGTGTGGTTTTGTATTGGTTTTCACGCAGGCTGGAAGCGCGTTTGCTTGGTTTAGACGCAGAGAGTGAAGATTGTCTTGTGCGGTGCTTGTCATGTCATAAAGAGGTCGTAAATCCTCAGAACGACAAGGAAATTGAAGCCAACGATCAAGAGATTGTAAATGGGCCCTCCCAACTACGTAAGGTAAATCCAGGACCATCGTCAGCGCGGATCTACCGTTCAAACACGCCATTCAGTGCTCAGCACTTTGCTCCAGATTCAATCTCAGAGGAATCCCACGACGAGCCGATGATGCGACCTCCGCAGATACTGACTCAACCTGACTCAACTCTGTTCGCGATGGCGGATCCTGAGCTACAACAACAATTTCAATCAGCGGGCGACTCCCATGCAAGCGAAAAAGCTCCTGCGGTCCGGGTTCCGAGCGTAAAATGGTCGACACCAACCGAAACATCTTTGAAAAGGGAGGTTAAAAGTGCCAAACCCTCCCCTCTCAGGTAACGACTCACCAAACGCCCGTGAACCATTGCTTGAAATGGTCTAACGTATTTTATATGCCGTAGTCTTATGAATATCAAGGCAACGCGAGCAATTCTATCACCTGATCGACCGATCAGTGCCCCAGTATTACCCATGAAGAAGAAAAATGCTGCCTTCAGATCAAAATCTCTACTCAAGTCACTTACGCCGCAGCCTGACCCACCACAGTAGTGCAACACATAGTAAAAAAATAACCATTGTAAGATCTTCAGCAGTTTACCTTTGCTAACTTACATTTGACTGGAAGAGGTCAGGACTGTGTCGACGGTTGCTTTATAAAGTTCGAGAATGACAGGAAGAGGTCAGCCAACCGCTCCCGTACATGTAGATGATCCAGCTTGACGAAGGGCAGGAAAAACACCTTCCAAAATATCTGCAGGTGATGATTTGGTGAACGACTCAACTCACGAAATCAAGGAAAACCCTGGGTTGTTGTCCTTCCTTGATTTCGTGAGTATTGAGTGAGCTCCACCTGCACGCCAATTTCTAAGGTGAATTGGACGAGTAAATGACGCTCCTGGTGCCTCAGCACTATAAATTCAACAAATGCCCGCACTTTGATGCCACAAATACCATCGGCAACAGCTTCAACGTCGTTTTGCGGGCGTTTTACCCAATGGCAATACGGTTGCCTTTCAGCCAATCCGCGGGACGACATCTGACTTTCAACCAATCCGCGGGTCGGCACGGATTTGCCGGCGATTGGCTCCAACACGCCGAGCCGTTTCCTCCGTACGTTGCATTCCGCATCTCTTCAAGCGCAGCACGCACACACCCACTCTCCACCATGTGCGGCATCATCGCGCTGCTGCTGGCCAACAAGTTCGAGCACTGCAACCAGGGCATCTTCGACGGGCTGACGGTGCTGCAGCACCGCGGCCAGGACGCGGCCGGCATCATGACGTGCGAGCGCAAGCGGCTCTTCCTGCGCAAGGACAACGGCCTCGTGCGCGACGTGTTCAAGCAGAGCCACATGCTCAACCTGCGCGGCAACATGGGTATCGGCCACTGCCGCTACCCGACGGCCGGCTCCAGCTCCAGCTCGGAGGCGCAGCCCTTCTACACCAACTCGCCCTACGGCGTGGCGCTCGCGCACAACGGCAACCTCACCAACTCGCACGAGCTCGTGGACCAGCTGGCCAACACGAACTTCCGCCACGTCAACACGGACTCGGACTCGGAGCTGCTGCTCAACATCCTGGCCGACGAGCTGCTCAAGCGCGTGGACCGGCCGCTGGACACGGACATGGTGCTGGACGCCGTCACGGGCGTCTTCAAGCGCTGCCGCGGCGGCTACTCGGCTGTGGTGCTCATCAACGGCTTCGGCATCGTGGCCTTCCGCGACCCGCACGGCATCCGCCCGCTCGTCTACGGCACGCGCAAGACCCAGCACGGCACGGACTACGTGGTGGCCTCGGAGAGCGTGGCCATCGACACGCTCGAGTTCAGGACGGAGCGCGACTTTGCGCCCGGTGAGGCCATGGTCATCAAGCAGAGCGGCGAGATGACCACGCGCAAGTGCGTGGCGGACGCCAAGCTCTCGCCCTGCATCTTCGAGCACGTGTACTTCGCGCGGCCGGACTCGTTCATCGACGGCGTGTCGGTCTACCAGGCGCGGCGCAACATGGGATCCAAGCTCGCGGAGAAGATCCTGCGCGAACGCCCCGACCACGGCATCGACGTGGTCATCCCCATCCCCGACACAAGCCGCACGTCAGCTCTGGAAGCCTCGCAGCGGCTCAACATCCCGTACCGCGAGGGCTTCGTCAAGAACCGGTACATTGCACGCACGTTCATCATGCCCGGCCAGATTGCACGGAAGAAGACGGTGCGCATGAAACTGAACGCCATTCGCTCCGAATTCGAGGGCAAGGTGGTGCTGCTCGTGGACGACTCGATCGTGCGCGGCACGACCTCCCGCCAGATTGTGCAGATTGCACGTGAGAACGGCGCCAAGGCGGTGTACTTCGCGTCGGCTGCTCCGGCCATTCGCCACCCGAACGTGTACGGCATTGACATGCCGACGACGGAGGAGCTCATTGCCTTCAACAAGACTGAGGCTCAGGTGGCCAAGGAAATCGGATGCGAGTGGATGATCTACCAGGACTTGAAGGACCTGGAGGACTCTGTACGGATGGAGAACTCGTCGCTCGATGTCTTTGATACGTCGGTCTTCGACGGCAAGTACGTCACGGGTGACGTGGACCAGGCCTACTTCGAGCGGTTGGCCGCTGAGCGTTGCGACGCCCGCATGCAGGCCAAGAACATGGGCTTCACGCCGTTCAACCGCACGATCTCCACCCCGCAGTCCGATGAGAGCATTGACATGTACAATGCTCCGCAGTAAGCGGGAGTCTTCCTAACTGAATGGACTGAACGAGGAAACCAGTCCAATTACGATGACCCCACTCAGGGCGAATGAGCACCTTTATAAGGCGCCGAGGAAATGCTTCGGATCGCCGTAATGAGGAAACTGCGCTTGCGTGGCTTCTTCATTACTCGAAGCATACTAAACTGGTGGGCTGTAGACTCTACATAGAGGAAGAAATGAACATAATTTCTTCCAAACGCTCCACCACGTAATCCCTAAAGCAGCGAGGGTAGATCAGTTCTTCAGCAGCACTTCAAGCTGCAAAGCAAAACAAAACAAATAGAACTCTTTGTGGTGGAGTGCTGCTGCATGCCGCACAACACTTCCCACACGTAGATTTGCTAATGTCCGGCAGTGGAAGATGGTTGCCTATCGATCCATGTTACCCAGTCTACTGGAACGGAACGTTGTTCTGCGCAAAATACTTCTGCAGCGACGTCAGTGTTGCGGACGTAGGAAGTTTTGTCTGGGCGTAGGCCAAATGCTGGATAAACAAATCAACATCATCAGTTAGAAAGTGTTAACTCGCAGGGGTTCCACAAGATAGCAATACTCACCACGCCAGGCTTAGCGGCAGACAACTTCGCAATCGCTTCAGCAAGGTAGCGCGTTGGCTCCGGGTACTCCTGCAGTTGATCAAGCGGAACCACTGACGCGAAGAACAGTTTCGCGTAACCAGCTTCGTACCCCGTCTGCTCCAACTCAAGTAACGATTCATCCTCGTCCTTCACAGCGGTGCCACTTTCTCCAGCTTCCTCTAGCATTTTCACCGCTGCTGCCAGCATTTCTGTCCACATATCCAAGTCGGCGACGCAAAGCTCCGTTTCGCACATCAAACGCGTCAGTCCAACGACACAAGCCTTGCGCTCAGCAGCGCCACGACCACGCACGTTGCATGTCAGCCATACCGACTTGATAAACATGGTCGACATTCCCTTCTGAAGCGACTCCAGGGATGCGAAGAACGCGTCTGGGCCGAGCTTTCCAATAAGTACTGACACTGTGTACACCAGCTCCTTCGTGTATCCCACCGAATTCCGTCCAGCCATGCGGGTTTGCAGCCGAATCATTAGAATCTTCACGATTTCATTCAGGAAATTCGCGTACGATTCGCGTGGCATAAATGCAAAGAGGCCTCGCAGCAATGAAAATGCATTCGCCTCAGTGGCCCTGGATGAAATCAGCTTCTGGAAAACGCCGAGGATTCCTTGGACGGACTGAGCGACGTCGTTCGGAGCCTTGCGCATGTACGCTTCGATGAGCTTCACAATGGCGGGTACGTTGCTCACACGATCCCATAGCGTAGGGTTCAGCAGCACTGGGAACATGTTCTTGTATGCATCGGATACGCCGCTAGGTCGTAGCTCCAGCATCTGAGCCAGCACTTGGTACACGTACGGCGACAGGGCCTCAACATCGTTTGTCAACACCTTCTGGAACGGAGGGAAGAGCAGCTCTTCGAAACGCTCTGTCGCGCCCGGGTTTGTCTTGCAAACATTTAGGATCAACACGGACAGCGATTCGAAGAGGTAGTGGCTGAACGACGGGTTGCTGGGGTTGGCGCAGATACGGTTGAGGATGCTGGTGAGCTTGTTCACCGCCATATCTGTCAGCGGCAAAATGTCTTCCTTCGCCACGTTCATCACACGCATAACGACCTTCATGAGGTAGTCATTCTCAGGATAGTTGGGCTGCTCAAGGATGTTAAACACGTGCTCAAGCAACTTACCCAGGTACGGCGCTAGACGCTCCTTCGAGAATCTCAACGACCCAGACGGGTCTTTCACTGTAAGAAGACGCTCCAGACACGCAGCAGCGTATGTGTGCACGACGAACTGGGACGGGTCCATACAGTTCATCAAAAGCGGGAATAGCTGATCCATGACCTCCACAGGCATCTGGCTACGGAACGTCGAAACAAACTTGATCGCGTCCGCCTTCAGGATAAGCGACGCCTGGTTGGGGTAGAAAGCTCCGGCAGCACTTCCGCCATGAAGAAGTCCATCAACGGCACCCGGCTGTTCACCTCCGAGACACCGCGCAAGCGCGACTGCTTCATCGCGGAAATCGCAATCACCAGGTTAATCGACACGTCCTTCATCGCCCAATTGCGCGCGGGATCCGTCTTGTACTGCTGCAGGTGCGTCTGGATCGTGCTCATGCAGATTTGCGTCACCGCCTCGTCAAAGTTCCCGAGTAGACCGCGCACTAAATCGCGCGCGGCGCTACGGCGACTATCCCCGTCCGAGCCTTCAATGTCCCGGCGAATGTAATCCATCGGGTTGTCCTCGAACAACTCCTCGTCCGAGGAGCGCAGCTGCAGATTCGCCACGACAATCCCACAGAGCTCCGTGAGCACCTGGGGCGACTCAAACAGCGCGCGGTGGAACGAGCGCGAGGCCACCGACGTCAGGAACTTCATGCATTTGGCCGCCAGCTCGTCGTGCTTCGGGAACAGCGTAATCCGATTCGCCAGCAGGTTCCAAATGACCTCCGTGAACTTCTGCAAGAACGGCTTGAACTCTTCGTCGTACTTCTCGGCGTACAAGTTGATATTCTCCACAATGGCCACCAGCAGGCGGTCGGTCGGGCCGGGCTCGTCCTCGTTCTCCGTGTCCACGAGCGCCGCGTTCTCGTAGCTAAAGTAGCTCAGGAACTCGCCCATCCACTCGGCAATGTGGTCCTCAAAGTGCTCGGGCAGGTCCTGCCAGTTGAGCGAGTAGAAGATGCGGCTCATGTAGCGCAGCGCCGTCATCATTGCGCCTGTTGCGCCGCTGCAACCCCGGCGCGCGGAGAGCAGCGCCCGTGTCCTTGTAGAAGGCCAGTAGCGGCTCCTGGAAGGCCTCGAGGCAGTGCTTGAGCTCTCGAAACAGGTCGTCGGACTTGAAGACGTTGCGGAAGCGCTTGAAGATCGTGTTGGCCGTCATGAGCACCCCGTTGCGCACCTGCCAGTCCTGCTCCGTCTGCAGCTTCTGCACCAGCTGGGGCAGTAGGTCCCCCACTGGGCGGGGAAGTCGTACTCGCCGATGGTCGTGAGCGCCTCGATCAGCTGCTTCTGCAGCGTCTCGGGCATGCGGCACATGAGCGCCACCAGGTGCTGCTTGACCAGCTGCTTCTCGCTGTCGGGCACGCCGCCCTGCTTCTCCGGGTCCCAGTTGTGCCGGATGAAGTTCTTGAAGAGCAGCGCGGCCGCCAGCCGCACCTCCTGCTTCTCGCCCGCGCTCTCCAGCACGCGCAGCAGCAGCAAAACGTACTGCGGCTGCGCGGAGAGCGTGCTCAGGTACGCCTCGGCGCCCTTGCGCGTCTCGGCGAAGGGCGACAGCGTCCCCTCCAGCGACTGGCGCAGCATGGGCAGGTTGGGCTCCGCCATTTCTCGGTGCAAGATCTCCCGTGGCTTGAATTCACTATTGGCTGAGCGTTCTGGCCATTAGAAATGCGTTTCTAACCGAGGCTAAGTACGATATGGCGTAAATTGGTACTACTGATGTGGTGCACACCATGTTGCCCATTTTATCTGAGTACCGACCCAATTTTGAAAGATGGGATTGGTTTTCTTCACTTCAAAGTTCGATGAGCATCGGGATGGAGGACACGCCGCTGGTGACGGACCTGCTGCAGGTCAAGCGGCTGTTCTGCAGCACCCACCTGAGCGACGTGCTGTTCCTCTTCTCGACGGACTCTTCTGGGGGCGACGCGTCCAGCTCCAGCAGTGGCGAGTCGGGCGGCCGCCTCATCCCCGCGCACCGCCTCGTGCTCTCGCTGCGCAGCGGCGCGTTCCATGCGGCGCTGGTGCGCGCCAAGAGCAGCCAAGTGCCGGGCCAAGTGCGCTTCCCGCTCAAGATCCACGTGCAGGACACGCCGTACCGCGTGTTCTACGCGCTGCTGAGGTTCCTGTACACGGACGAGCTGGGCGAAGAAGCCGCCAAGGAGGAGTTCTGGCAGCAGCTTCTGCGCGCGGCCTTCGTTTATTTAGTGCCGTCATTGGTGCACATTTGCGTGCAAAAAGTTGCGCAATTTGTGGTGCAAGAAGAGAGCGAAGAGCAGGAGAGCAGGCAGCAGCTGCAGCAGAAGACGCTGGGGGTGCTGGTGTTTATGGATGCAGTGCTGGCTACGAACCCGTTGACAGCGCGGCGGAGAGAACCGTCGGAGGGAGCGACGCCACCGTCGTCGCAGAACGGACGGAGGTCTTTAAGTGAGGGAGAAGCAGGTGGCTCGGTGCTGGCACGATGCACGGAGGCGGTGCAGGAACTGCAGAACATGTGCTTGAAGCAGCTTCAACACATGGACGACAATGCCTTTGAGGAGCTTTTGCAGAGCGACATTGGCAGGCAATGTTCGACGGAGCGGCTGTGTGAGATTTTGCGCCTGCGGTCGGATACGCCGCTGGTTGTGGCCGTTCGATATCAACTCGGTAGAGTGGTAAATGAACTGCTGCGACTTGGTGAACCCCTAGACCGGGTGGGGAAGGATGAAGCGGACTTGCCACTGGTCGCTGCGCTGAAGAAGGGGAACAACGCAATCATCCGCCGCCTGCTGGTTGATGAAAACGCGCCGTTCTACCTGTTGACAGACAAGGTGCCGCTGATTTTCTTGGCTAGTACGAGTGGCAATGTACGGCACTGCGAAATTTTGATCGAGCAGGAGGCGGCCGACGTGAACCTCATTTCACAGCTCAAGGACGGAGATAAAGAGATTACTGCGGAGTTTGGACACCGGCAAACGCCGCTACATATTGCGAGTCGGAAGGGTCACAGCAAAGTGGTGGAACTCTTGTTGCAGCATAACGCGGCCTCAATTTACCGGATGAGGAAGGAAACACAGCATTACACTACGCTGCAAACATCGAGACCGTGGAAGTTCTGTTGAACAGCGCATTCCGAACAAATGCGAACATTCCAAACCGACGAGGACGGACACCGTTGCACGTTGCTGCTGGACGAGGAGATGTAGCGGTGGTTGCGTATCTGATTCGCAATGGCGCAGAGCAGGACATCGTGGACGACCAAGGCCAGAATGCGTTCCATCACGCTGCAGCAAACGGTCACACGGCGGTCACGCTAGTTTTACTTCACGAAAACGACGCTGCAATAGCCGAGAATCTGAAGAAGGAGGCAGAGCAAAGCATCGAAAGCAACGGGGCGACAGAAGGTACTCTGTCCGACGACTCGCAACAGCCAGCACAGCCAGTTACCAGCGTCGATGCTGTCAATACAGAAAATGGGGAGGTGCAGGAAGAAACGGATGTCTTCGACATCAACCAAGAGGATCTGAAGGGCAACACTGCGCTGCACCTGGCTGCCATGTCACCGTCCGAGCGGTGTCAAAAGATGCTGCAGCTACTATTGGAAAATGGTGCAGATCCGAACCGAGCCAACTGGTTCGGCTACACTGCGCTTCACTTGTTTTGCTCCCACCAGAACGGCCCCGCATCCCTCACCAACGCATTCGTAAGTAGCGTTGACTGTGGCCTACTGTTTTCACACTAACTTTGTTTATTTCTTCTACTGCTAGATCGAACACGGTGCAAATATCCACGCGCAGAGTCTCGACGGCAGCACAGCGCTCCACCTGGCCGTTGGTCGGGGCAGCGAAGACGTCGCAGTCGCCTTGGTGAGTGCCGGCGCCTTCGTGCACTTGCTGGACGCAGCAGGACGCAGCGTGGTGGACCTCGTGGAGAGCACCAATCAAGGTGCCATGCTGGTGCCAGTGCTGCGCAACCTGTCGCATCCTCCGGAGTGGGTCGGCGACGAGCAGACCCCGAGTGCTCTTCCTGCCACACCACCTTCCGATTGGCCATGCGCAAACACCATTGCCGGCATTGCGGCCGCACCATTTGCTACAATTGCTCGAGCCACAAGATCGCCATCCCCAAGTTCCAGGTACTTAAACCCGACCGAGTGTGCGATACCTGCTTTGACGTCTTGGCCTTCCGCAAACTGCTGTAGATTGGGATTGGGAAATACTGAAGTAGTTAGAAATCCGAGCCCAAGCACTACATGTAAGGTAAACGGCCAGTTTAAGTCGGCGATATCAGTTTAACTAGCTAAAACGAGTACCTTATCCAGTACATTAAGTACGAGCATGGCATGTCTATGTGGCCAATACAAATCCAAGTGCTCGGCGATTGGTGTGGCTACATGTATTGCCTCGCGGCGGTTCAACCAGCCGCCCCCACCAGTTTGGTGTAGACCTCACAATAGTAACTACTATTGTGAGTAGTTTATTCAAGTCGAATTGCCGCGGGTGGATTCGCTAAATAACTTGAGTTTGTATTGTGGCTATTTCGGCCCAATTCGGAAACCGCCCCGATTAGGCAAATTTAGGTGGAAAGCACAATACGTAGTATGCTTTGATACCCTAGCGACCCAACAAAAAGTACAGTTGAATTTCATTAAATTGGGTCTCAAAGCATAGTTTAAATCAAGTCAAATTGCCGACTTAAACTGATTTCGTGACCAAAACGAAGAGTTTTCTTTGATCAGGTGCACCGAGCCAAACCATGTGTGTTTACCGACGCAAACACAACTGAAAAATAGGGGAAGCGGTGGAGATTTCAGAACGGTGCATGAAACTCTCAAACTCGATCTCCATCAAAAGTTATTGGCGCTTAAACATCAGTCGTTGTTTTGCCGACTTAAACTGGCCGTTTACCTTAGCTGTAATTTAGTGAACTTGGCAAACGCTAGAAAGCAATGGGCTGCAGTCGGGGGTCGCTGGAAATCCTTTGGCAAACATCGAGTTGCTACATTCGACTTGAAAACTTCAGGTTACGACTAGGTCCCTTGGAGCGCAATCGTCACTTGGAGCGCAATCGTGAGATTGGTGGACTGGCCGCTTGACACGCCCGTAGCTGGTAGAGGGCGATCGGGTCCAGAATGCCCTGCTTGAGAGGGACTTCTGGGCTTGAGAGTAAAAGTGAGAATGGATTGGAATGACTGGTGCCTTCTTTTCCTGTCGACTAGGACAGGTACAAGCTGCTCGCGAACACGACGTCGCGTTTACCGGTAATCGCCTCCGAGGCCACTTCCATCTTGAGGTACAGCTGCGGGTCTCCAATGACACGAGCAGCGTTGCGAACTTCACGGCAAACTTCATCCAGACGCGTGATACAGCGCACGATCGAGCCTTCCTGAACGTCTGTGAGCTCACAGGGCTGCTTGAACGGCATGCCACTCGTTCACGACCTCCATCAGGCCAAAGTTGAGAGCGCCCTTGCAGTACACGGCGGGGTCGATTTCCAGATGCTGCTCCAACTGGATGAGCCCCAGCGACTCGGCAATGTTCTCCCCGAGTGCTCTCCAGTGTGGGGGTAAGTGTCGGCTCCGACTGCGACTTCTTCTGGAAAATGAGAGCGGACAGCACCGCGACGATCTCTTCAGGCTCCAAATTGGCCAGCACATTCTCGAAAATCATCTCCGTTAGCACCGGCTCTTCGCACGTGTTGATCTCGCAGGCTACTCGTCCTTTCACCTGCACGACGCCATCGCCAGAGATGTACCCGAGTCGCTTCAACACACTCAGGCGCTGCTGGAAGTCGGCGAAGAGCGAAATTGAGTCATTTGACAACTCTCGGGTCATCCGCACCAAATACGCCTTCAGTTTGAACATCTTCTCCACTTTGCTCATGACACGCGACACCGATGGCGAGTCGGTGGCACACGCGTGACCGAGTACCATGGAGTACAGCAGCTGTCATTGCGTCGCGACTTCGAGATCGTTGACATTGAGCTCGCCCATCAAATCCACGTAGGCGATGGCTGCCTTTTGCGATGTCGAGGCTTCCTTTTCGAGCTGCGTCAAGACTTCCACACTGCTGGCGAGCTCCTTCTTGGACGAAGTAGTTACGAGCGTTTTCGTGTTCACAATCGACGCTACAACGGAGGTGATGCACTCCACACAGCTTTCGGGAACTTCGATCACAGCATACTTCCTTCCAAGAAGAGTGGCAGTTGACGGAGCACGAAGCTCGGCGCTTTCTTGGCTCTCCGACTTGCCCTTCTTTTATTTTTATTTTGTGCGGTTAACGCCGGTGGCACTCAGGGCGAGCGCTGCATCAACCCTGCTAACCGGGCATCTCTTCTCTCCCTACCCGGCGGCGCCGGCTGTCTGTTCTTATTGCGACCCAGACTATGTTTTTCCTATGTAGATATGCAGGAGCGTCCTTGCGTTCTCAGTCGTACTAATATTCTCCTCAAGGCGTTTCCGTCTCGGCCCCGTGGGCCTCTGTCAAGCCAAACATCTCGGTTGTGTACACCCCCAGGTCTTCTTCTTGCCTTTGCTGCTCTCGAGTCGCATGCCACCGTTGGGCCCTCAGATGCAGGGCTTCGCCGTGGTCGGTGATGAGTCTATCAAGCCGGGACTGCGAATGATCGTGGCTCCGCCTCCCACTTCGGATGATAGCGTTCACGTCAGCCAACTCCACCTCGTCCCCGGACGCCTTGATCGCCTGCGCTGTCTCTCGGCAGGTAGTGTTCCAGTGTGCGCGATTATTCGCCCAAACTGCCCGCAGTATCCCTGTATGAAATCTCTTTGCCCCTTGTCGTGTACATGTAAGTGCCTCTGCCCATTTCACCGTGGTTTGCGTCGCCGATGGCCAAGTGCGCCATCCAATAGGCCCCGTGTAGAGCTCTGGGAATGCGTGGTTTAGCCACTGTCGTGAGCTAATCAGGTCCGCATCCAATCCCGTAGTCGCCGTCGGGTTTAGCCATGATAACGTTGACTGCCTGAACCCCCACCCCTCGGGATATCTCCGAGCTGTTCCGCGAGCAACCACGACACCGGCAACTCATATGAGACGCCTTTCGCCCATTCTGCTGCGTAGTGGTGGTACTGCCCGTGCGTCAGTTCCGGTGCCAAGACCCCGATCCATATTTCTCGTGGATTCCGCGCGGTAACCTCCTTACGTTGCAGCTGGACAGTCTGCCGTACTGCCCTGTCTGTACGCATTTTGAGTGCCTTCGCTGGCACGCGTACAAACCACGTAACGTTTTCCGTCGTTGCTACGTGAAATCCGGAGCTGCCCGCGTAGCACGCTAACCAAACCGTCCTGTGCATTTCTCCTGCCTACCGGCGCTGAGCAGTTAGATTGTTCCACCACTCTATCGTCTGCGGCACGAACATATCGTCAATCCACCACGCTTCTGGAGCACTGGTAGCGGTGGGAGAGCCTCGTCTGAGAGCGACCGTGGTGCATGGGTAGTCTTGGTGTAACGATCCTGTTGTCCATAGCTCCGATATCTGACTGGGGTGATACTGATAGTACGATATATCTGGTTGGCATGCCCGCAACAGTCGTTGCAGGACCAGCGGCAGTAAACGCCCAGTGAGTTGCCGTCGACATTTCTGCGCCTCAAGATGGAACAGGTGACTTGCATACCCCGTCCACTGCCATCCCCTCACTAGTCCCATCACATTGTTGACATGTACCCATGTACCTCCAGAAAGGAGAACCATTGATCTCCACTGACTACGACCAGTGGACCACCACTCACGTGTGGCGCGACCACTTGCCTCCGCCATTTCATGACTTCTTCCTGGTGTTAAGCTCTCTTGGTCGGGTATCCAGATTCTAGAGCATATTCCCTACAACGCTTCCACATGGCCATCGTAGCATTCTGTCACACTGGAGCACGGTTGTGGGGCCACCCCGTACCGGTGTGCTTGGGTATTAATCACCTGCCCTGAACACAATCTGCAATGCGGGGGCCATTGCGGGCACAGCCTATGCTTTTGTCCGTTGGTATGGAGAGAGTGGCCAATTGACCTCCAGTAGAAACGCCGTTGCTGGTCATCCCATCCGAGTATCGCTGGTGTCTCCAAATTTGTCTGGCAAGCCGTTTGCTTCTGGGGTCCTTTGGAGACTTGCGTGTTAATCCATTTGTCCTCCGGTACTTGGCTGCTCTAGCTGTCAAAAACCTTTGAACGCTTCCGAGCACTGGCCTGCTGTTTGCATCGATCAGGTGGATCATATCCCAGCGCATCATACGATTGTAGTCCCCGACATTAATGCCTCGTGACTCTTTGTCGTGTCCTGATCTACGCGAGCCAGCGCTGTTCTTTGCTCCTGTAGATTGTTATCTGCGCACGTCTCATGTTCCTGGTGCGATCGAACCCATACTGCGGTAAACGTACCCCGGTCTCTCATCAGCTCCACCATCGAGCGGATCTCAACTCTATGGCGGTTCCTGTACTTGATGTGGCTGGTCCGCTTTCCAGTAGCTATCGCTTTCGCGATCTCCAAGATTTTAATCGCAGCTTTGTTGTCACAGATCTGCGTTCCGCTGTCCGAGGATGCGGCTAGCCCCGCGATAAAAAATGACACTCACACCGGGTCGATTTAATGTCGGCCCAATGCGCATTCAGTCTCCCGACTTGACCCACAGTTCGTGATCGGAGCCCCCATGTCCCACTTGCCGCTTCCGTTCCGCCGGATAGAACACTCCCGTCGCCCGCTGCGACTGCTTCTTGGGGCACCATGGTCATCTCGCTCTGGGTCCAGGAGGACCGGTCATACCCTTGGGGAGCTTGACTACAGCGCCGACAGTCCTGGTGATGCCATTCTGTGCAGATAGTACACAGCCGCGACCCTCTCGTCCTGTGACACTCACTGCATGATCGGTCCACCCGTGTTAGTTCTCCCGTGGTAAGCACTTCTCGATAGCGCTGATTACTGCAGTCAAACGCATGGCGGATGAGATCCCTACTCATGGTCCCCGATATCCCTCGGACCGTCGTGTCTTCCCAAATGATGACTCGCTGTTGCGTTGTCGTGGATCGGGCACTCGGAAACGTTGTGACTTCTACCGGCACGCACAATTCAGCATATTCCATCCCCTCCCCTTCTGGTCTTACAGTCCACACGTCACTTCCAGGCTTTCGTTCATGCCACCATTGTACCGAGATCTCAGGTCCATAGCCGAGCTCATTTTCAGTGATACTATCACCCACCCGTTGCCCCAACTCATACCCGCACATCACTAGCTCCTCATTTCGTACTGTGTACTGGCTTACAACAAAGAAATCATCAGGACCGACCTCAACCGCCTGCATCTGATGATGCGACGTGAGAAGAACTGTTCTTCCAACAGGTACTATCAACAGAGTGCTTTCGCTTCGGCAACAGCTGCTGCGTATGTCTCCTTCGAACTCCGCGTATTCTCGCATCTGGCGCTGCGACCAGTGTCCCCGTTGGGCCATCTCGCTACATCGCGCCATTCAACGGCCACTGGAGTCCGCCAAGTCTCCGACAAACCTAAGCTTGGTCTGGTACTTCACATTGAGCCTGAGAATGCGAATTCTCGTGTGGTCGGGTACGTCGGTCCAAATTGGCCGGTCATTGGGTCTCTCTGACGTACACTGCGCCGGGTTCGTCCACTCTACTGCTGCAGTAATACCCAGCTTCGCCGCTGCTCGGACTGTTTGGTGTACCCACCCGGTCAGTTGGGGCGGCGGCTTCATCACAAGTGCAAGGGGTGACTTGTGAGTCCTGCTTGCGTCTGGTACATCTCGAACCCTTCAACGAGGAGGTGATAGGCAGCGATGTGTGGCGAATTGTAGACTCGTAATGCTAGTTGTACCCGCGACACATTGCATGCATCGACAAAGCTGTTGAGTCCGAGACCTTGTGTGGGATCGTGGAATACTTCCTTTGGGGTTCCATACGGGAGCTTCAGCACACTACGTGCTACTCGGCATACCAGCTTATCGACATGACTCGCCGCTTTCAACGACGTATTGAGTTGCGTGCGATACTGAATTCTTGGTATCCAGACGCTGTTTACGATATACCGGAGTTGCGCAGCCGATAACTGACACTTGATAATATTGGCGGCATCTTTCTTCAGTTGTTGCCATACCGGCCGCAATGTTTTGCTCCAGATGTCATCGGTGCTTTGGCATAACCGAGGTGCTTGAACCCTTCCGCGGGGCTAACCATCGTCACTGGCCTCGGGTTTCCATATCCATCATTTAGGTGAACAGTGTCCTCATGAGCATGTCTACCAAGTTGATAATGTAGCAGGAATGACTTTGTCGCTCCAAACACCCCACCCGTTGCGTTAATCCCAGTGAACATATTGGATATCGCGACTCGGCTCTCTATTCCTTCCCTTGTCGTAGCTACATCAACCACATCATCCACGAGAACTGTTGCAGCAATCGTTTGATTACCTGGTTGTTGGACGTGGTTTGTGACTACCGCACCGATACCGTTGTCTTGTTGCTCCATAAGCAGGTCCATATAGAAGCCGATATGTCGGATGGAGAGCACAGAGCCTTGACCAAGTCTAAATTCACGTTTTCCAGTTTGTATCCACCCAAATGCAGATCGGACATCAATCTCGCCTGCGTCTAAAACTCCCATCAGAATGTCGTACAACCGCTTGGGGACCCCGATACGTCGGTAGATATATGCCATGACCCACCGCGGAATACGCTCATAGCATTTTTCGCAGTCTTTATTCAGCAAGTACAGCTCTTCTCGCCGATATTTTGCTCTATCCAAAAGTGGAGTAGTCGCGAGCGCCGCGTCTTGCACGTTCCTATCACGCTGAAATCCGTGTTGCATTGGATGGTTTGGCACTGTGCGCTCTAGGTATCCACTAATTGCGGTAAACAGCCTGGTCGCTAGTGAGCTCTGCATCGTAATGGGTCTCCACGGAGGAAGCCCCTGGTGATCCCATACCCCAGTGGCCTGTGATGACTTCGGTAGGAATACCATCTGGCGATGGTTAAGAATATCTGGTACGACTCCTGTCTGAAGTATTGTGTTCAGTATTAGTCGTTCACGCTCGCGAATTTCTGCGGGCGCCGATATCCAGAGCTCCTGTGGGATCCCTCCGTAGCCTGGTGAAACACCCGTATTCACTTGGCTATCAACATACTTTTGCATAGCCGCATCGTATCGGACATCGGTCCAGCACTGAGACCCAGTCGTGAAGGCTTGCTGGTGAGTACCTCCTGCTTTTATGTCCTCTAACATCCATTCCTTGATGAATCGAGGAGCGCGTCTTCATCCGAACTCTCAGACGTCGATAAGTGTCGCGATTCGGTAGTACGTTGGTCCGTCGGGACCCAGCTATTAAGCAGCTCAGTCATGGATTCGGTAACCGCGTCACGGGATTCCACATATTCATATGGTGGCGAAGTACCGATTAAACCACCCGTATATGCACTGGTGGTAATGATGTCCCAATAGTCGATCGCAATAGCTTGCTGATTTGGCCTGTAGACATCCACGTGTGGCGTTGATCTTGCGTCCTTCGTTGCAGCCAACTTCGCCGCACACGAAGCACTTGTTTCCGGTGTCGCCAACCTTCGTTCAGCCATGCGTTCATCTTTGTGAGGCTCTGCGGTTGCTCCGATCGTCTCCATTCGCGTTGAATTTTGCCCCCACGGCGTGTGGACTTGTAGCTGGTATCCGGTCGGGGTATACGACCCATTTTGGCCATTGTACGCTACGGTACGCCCGACTGAGCTTGGTCACTGAAACGTCCCTTTGCTCCTGTAGTCTTCTAAGCGCTTTAAGTTGACCGTGACATCGCATTGTCCGTTTAATACTGACGGCTCTATCGATTGCACGACGCCCTTGGCTTGTTATCCCCCACACGTGTTTTCCTGCTTGGAACATGCAGCCGTACAGGTTGGATATCGCCGACTCAAGCCATATCTGCACTTCTTCATTGGTATGGTTTTCATCGATCAGAGGGGCCACAAGTTGCTGTGTCCCCGATTTCAGCTGATCTTCGAGGTGTGATGCAAAGTACTGGAGCTCCTCTGCCGTTGCATCTTGGTCGCGAGCGCTTTTATGTGTTGTACATTTTGGAGCCGCGTTCGTGAGCTCTGGTTTCTATCCAGCGCAATCGTGACAAACGGTGTTCCGACGTGGTCACTTCTGTTAAGTGAGTACAGCCAAATGCCGCTGTTCTTGATTTGATGTACATGTGGAGAGCTGATGTAGATATCATCTAGCGCTGATCTTGTACTCCCGTTTTGGTAGGTATATCGCTGTAGGGAGGGTGTCGGTGCTTAAAGCTAGACACTAGATCATTATTGCCGGTCCATTCGCGGAATACTTCACTGGTATTACGGGCCGCGCTGTCCCGGGTCCCCTCACTGTGGCGATCCGGCTGTTCATCCGGGTATACGTTAAAATCTCCAGCAACTACGCTCATGAAACCACCTCGCTGGGCCTTCTCCCGTTGGTCTGCAATCCAGGCTCTTTCACGTCTGGTGGCTTCATCATTACGCTGTGGCGTGTCCGGGCAATATGTAGCGATGATTTGTAATTGTGATCGAGTACCTAGCCGCAAGACGATACTGAGAGAGCGACCTGAACTTGAGTAACAGGTATCACTTTTCTTCCATCTCGACTGCCATCGCTCTAGATCCATAACTATCTCGACTCGTTTGTGCCCGACAACCAACAGTGCCGGTGCGGTTCCACCATTCACGGATCTGCTCCACACAGTGCGTTCTTCCTGGTCTGCAAGCGCGGCATCAGCTACAACGAGGAAGTCCAGTTGATTGGCGAGAAACCACCCTCTCATCTCTGAGTACATTTCCCCCAGAAACCCTTGTTAATATTCGTCGTAGCGATTCGGACGCCTGCATCACGTTCGAAATCGTGTACTTCGCCCCGGTCGCCAAGGAACTGCTCAGCGAAGTGCTCTCGCCGTCGTATATCGTCTTGTACCAGATGATCTCCAATATCAGTACCATGTGGTACTCTGCTAGCATGAGGTTGCCATCTACGCCGCCGCGTTCCTCGCTTGTGACGGGCGGTGTGTGGTAGACTAGGATCCGTGACGAGACGCACATCTTCGTTTTCCGAGTTACTTGAGTCGTCTGACGAACTCGTTTCCGCCCTATTCACCTCGCTCCCTTGCTCAGCATCCATCCTGGGCTGGATTCCGGTTCCCTGTATAACTGCTCCGTCTACTTCTGCCGGTGCACAGCATAGCACCACTACGACCATAAGCAGCATCATCACCCACATCCATCGATTACGTTTGCGGTACGTTAGTGAGAGTCCGTCCCGCTCGCGAGACTCCCTCCGCAAAAATCCGGAACTTTGAGATGACGGGCCATGCGTTCCAGTAGCGATGACATTCCCGCATTTCTGACGTTGTCGCCTCCTGTGCAGATTTCATCGTTTCAATTGCAACGTCGTGGGCCTGCAGACGCATGTCCATGTCCTGCGTATGACGCTTCATTTCCGTGCGGACGTGGCTGATCAGCTCTTGAGACTGTTCACGGACTTGGTCTGCGATCAGAGCTCGCATCATAGGCTCGTACTGCCGGATAAGCTCCCGCTGATTTACATCGCCTCGGTCTTCTACTGTCCATCCACTGTGGCGCCGTGGTCGTTCCGCCAGTTGACTTGTCGTAGTTGACGTTTGCCCATGGTTGGTGTGAGCAGCCCTGGCAATGGACTGCCATCTGCTATTAGCTCGGCCTTGAGGTCGGACGATTTCATGTCCATACCCATGGGTGGCTGGTTCCCACCGATATTTTGGCGACAGGTGCGTCTAAAGTGACCAGATAATCCGCATCGAAAGCATCTCAGGCCTCCATCTTCTGCAGGCTTATTCACAAATAGTCGGATGTTGCCCACAGAAATCCGATTCTGCTGTTGTACACCATACGCATGAAGTAGTTGATCCTTGGTTTGCTCATCTTGAAGGGAGAGCGTACCCCACCACCGTCCTGGTCGAAGGTCAACGCGAGTATTCGCGTACCCCAGCGTTGCAAGCTTTTCCTGTATCACATCTGCGGTGAGTTCTGGACGCACGCCAAATATGTGAAGGCGTCGACTCAAATTTTCCAGTTCCGATGCTGCAGACGGTCGAATCATTTCTCGGCGCTCAGAATTCCATTCTGCGTTATGTACCGGTGTTAGTCTGATTGTCCTGCCATCCTCAACGCGTTGTATTTGCGCGTTGTCTCGCCCAAGGAAGTTCTGGAATACGGTGTTAGCTGTAGCCGCACAATCAAAACATAGACGAAATGCGAACTTCGGTTCGTTGGTGATAGCGTCTGTGACAGCTGTCGAAATACACGAAGCCGCCGGCCATCTACCTTGGCGATATCGACTGGGTCCGTGTGATACAATGAGAGCCTCGACTGCACCCCAACCTTGAAGTACTCTGTGAAGATCTTGCGTGGACACATAGTTGGCGTTGTTGTATTCGATCTCGATCAGATCCAAATTTGACTGGCGATGACCTGTAAACTCCGGCGATACCCATACCGTGGCGCCGTGGACTTTAATATATCCTCTGCGTAGCAACTTCCACAGAGCCCGATCTTGATTCAGTGGGCGGCCAATCATCGTAGTCATTTGACCATATCCTGGTTGCAGACCCGGTGCTTGAAAGTAAACCCCCTTGGACCCGCACACTTGCGAAATACTGGACGCGAGCTCCTGCAAACCCCAATAGCCCTGCTCTGGGACTAAAATGGTCGGTTCATCAATGTGAACTGCGATCATCATATTAGTAGATCGGAAACGACTTTCAAGCGCGGTCCACTCCGTTTCTGAGTGATCGTGTTCCAATCCGGCTTCGTCTTCATGAATTCCAGGGTGGATCACGTTTGAAGACGCTCCAGGCATTTCGCCCACCTCGTTCATGTCTTCGTCCCCCAGGTGGTCCCGACACTGGTCTCTGTCGCAGTGAGGTCAGAGCGCTCTGTGTCCACGCCTACGCTCGCTTGAGCGATTGACACTTCCGAGTCTTGGGAGATCCCAGAGGTCGCGTTTTTGCTTGCGTGTTCGATGGCAGATTGTCCGGGTTT